>ML264632.1:0-39514 GCA_005239495.1 Nicotiana undulata
ACGGGGTTCAGGGGTTCTCAAGGTGATAATATTGGTGATAGTTCACAACTAAATGAGCTTCAATTTTATTTATCGCAGGGACTTGAATCAGAGAATCCAGACGACACCCTCAATGTTTTGGAATGGTGGAAGGACAAAGAAAAAAACTTTCCGGTTCTTTCAAGGATGACTCGAGATATTTTACGTATTCAAGCTTCAACAGTGGCATCGAAGAGCGCTTTCAGCCAAGAGAGACTTCAAATCGGTAATCATAGAGCGTCTATGAGGGAGAGCTTGGAAAAATCAGTACTCTTTAGAGATTGGATCCGGTCGGAAAGAAGAAATTTTGGACTTGCTGAATCACAACCGGATATAGACGAAGCTTATGAAGAAATGCTAGCGGAACTTGCGGAGGATGCTGCTTCGCCCGGAAGCGGTGATGAACAAGNGCTCATTCCATTGGGAGGAGAAAGACTAAGAAAGATATTATCATTTTTTTAAATGTCGTATTAATAAAAATTATAAGACATTTCCTTGAATATTTGTGTTTAAACTTGAATTACAAGACATAAGTCATAATTATATAATATAATTTACAATAAATTGTCTTATATAATATAATATAATTACATAACAAAAATTTTGTAACTCTAGAATCACACTTATATAATATAATTTACAATAAGTGCAAGTTTGAATATCTCTTTACTTTTTTTTTTGTGTTTAAACTTGAATTACAAGACATAAGTCATAATTATATAATATAATTTACAATAAATTATCTTATATAATATAATATAATTACATAACAAAATTTTTGTAACTCTAGAATCACACTTATATAATATAATTTACAATAAGTACAAGTTTGAATATCTCTTTACTATTTATTTATTTTGTATTTAAACTTGAATTACAAGACATAAGTCATAATTATATAATATAATTTACAATAAATTGTCTTAGATAATATAATATAAATACATTAAAAAAAAAATTAAATAGCCAACGGCTATATTTCAAAAACTAGCCATTTGGCATGTTTAAAAAATAGCCAAATGGCCCCCAAACTTTTTATAATTATACTTTTTCCCTATTCTCAACTATAAATTCCCCCTCATTCTTTTATTTTTACTCACAAAATCATCAATCTCTCTCTACTCAAATTCTCAATTCAAGTTAAATCATGCCCGGTGGTTCTAGAATTACCCCATTTGTTCGGGAACACTATAATTTGGTAGAAGAAAATGAAGAAACTTACACGATATCGTGCAAGCACTGTGGTTTTGTCTTCACTCGGCGAAAGGTGGAGGGCACAGGCTCTTTAAAGAGGCATATAACCAAGTCTTGTCAAGCGCGTCCTCAAGACATTCGTATCTAATATTTTAAGTTTAATTCAAACTTGTTTTATTTTAATTTTATTAGACGTATTATGCTTAATGTTCTAGTTTGTTAAATTAATTTGATGTACTATTAATTTATTATGCAATGTTAGTGCAAGTTTGAAGTATTATTATTATTAATTTGAAGAAACTTACTATTTTTTGTGTTTAAATATGAATTACAAGATTTATATCACAAGATTTACAAAAAATTACCTTACATAAAAAAAATAAAAAAAAATAGCCCGGACCCGTTTAGGCCCGCGGGCCCAGCCCACTTAGCCCGGCCCCATGTGGGCTTAGACCCGTAGGGTGCCGGTTCCACCCATATAGCCCGGGCCCGCATAGCCCAGGCCCGTTTAGCCCCGCCCACTTGGCCCGTTTAGCCACCCTTACCTGAGGGTATGAAACCCCGGACTTTGTGTCATGTGACTATTTTGAGGTGACATACATGCTAGGTGACCGGCGTGTGGGCGTGCTTGGGGATTGTGACTTGGTCTGTCACACCCCGAACCAATGTGTAACTCATTTGTTTTTCCACTATAACTATCATGAGCCAACATGGTCACTACTCATAATGTATAACTATAAGTGGGAAACACTATAGCACTGAACCATTTTTCTTAAAACATGAATACATATGGGCCGTCAAGGCCTCTGACATACTGTACAAAATGAACCTCTGTCTACAAAGCCTATAAGGTTATTTGATATCAAATGGGACAGGGTACCGTCCTACCCGTAAGTCTATAGAAAAATTCTGACATGATAACTCATAGACTCAGCTGCACTCCGAATGAGGTGGAGGCTTACCGATCCTTCGCTGAAGCCAATCTCGTCTACTATGAGGGCTCGTCAAACTGAATATCTATACCTGTAGGCATGAATGCAGCGTTCCCAACAAAAGGACGTCACTACGAATAATGTACTGAGTATGTAAAGCGGAACTGAATCATAACAGTAAGTCAACATTAATTAAAGACATATACGAGTCAACCTGAATCTCTGAAGTGCCACCTTATATGCATACTTATTACACACACACACACGCACACACACACATATATATATATATATATAATACTTCTCTTTGAGATTGTTTCTATTATCCATATGGTATGATGCTTGACTGCTCCAACTGAACAGTGGTAAATGCACGACTGTCCGACCGGCCGTAGGTCGGTGGTAAATGGTAACTGCCCGACCGACCGTAACTCGGTGTTAAATGAATATGTATGTCTGCCCAACTGGCGGTAAATAATAATACGTAACTGCCCAACAGGTGGTAACTGCCCAACAGGTGGTAACTGCCCGACCGGCCGTAGCTTAGTGGTAAATATGTAACTGCCCGATCGGTCGTAGCTTGGTGGTAAATGCATATGCGTGAAGATGCATGTATTATTATATTATGAACATTAACATCTTTATTAAATACCCCAATAGGGAACTTGATACATACTTAGACATGCTTGAATATCACTTTACCGGAATGAATAACATAGACATCCTTAACTGCTTAGAGTAGAACCACTTATCAAATAGCATTACGTTTACGTATCGTTACTTGGATCATGCCAAAATGAAGGAAGGACTTAGCCTTAACATACCTGGAGTAGGAAAAAATCCGTATGATACGTTTGAGAAGAATTACACCGTCCTTCCTTAAAATTACAAAATCTCACGTTGCTTAAGATGCTATAAATCTCGGTTTGAGTTATGAATTACATTAAATGGATAAATCATGGATATTCTGATGCTGCTACCTTCTATTTTAGGTGCCACAGTTTCCAATGATAATTTGCTGAACTTCACATTAAGTTCAACAGTCCAAACAGAAGAATGGAGATTCTATTTGATGTCAATATTTTTAAGTTGCTTCAATGAACTTGCAGATGAAGAACAACTTCATATAGTTCTCAAAGGAGTGATTTTAGAAAGAAGGAAAACTTGTTTCAGCAAGATGAATGTCATCAAATGCTAACTTGATAAACTATTGCCAACTAATTCTACCACCGTAAGAAAAGAAAAATTAAATAAGACAACAATCAATTTGTCAACGACCAAATGGTTAGGGAAACATATTGCTCACCTAATCATATGCCATCTAATCTCATATGACTTAAGAGTCATACATATGCTTTAAGGGGTGCTTCCACGTGGGGGTGAGGTGGAAAATGTTAATCTTTTCCACTTATTAGGTAATTAGGTAGTGTTTAGTTATTCGATAATTAACTAATTACCTGCATGATTAAGAATTATTTCAAATTACTTAAAATTCTACTTATTTTTAATACACTTTATGCACCGTACTATTACGGTCATGTGGTACCCTGTAAGATAAATTCACACACTATTATTTCATTAAAACATCCATGTAATATACATATATTTTCTCAACTTCTAATTTTCCTAATCTCATATAAAGAGTATAATTTTTCGTACGCATAATTCTTAAAATGGTAAAAAGATAACCTGCTTTTCTTGGGCGAAAATAATTTCTATCTTTACAATAAAGAAAATCTCATAAACTTTCTTATATTATGTGTATAATTTATCATATCCGAAAATAGTAATAATGGAAACTATCAAAAATTATACTTATAAAACTTTTACTAAAACTTCACTTAAAAGAAAATACCACACTAACATAATATCTAACGGTATTAAGGTTGTAAGCTTACAGGGTCTCATAATAATAATGTCTTAAAACCTCTATAACCTCCTAATAGACATAATCCCTTCGTACTTATGTGAATTTACTACGACACATCCTAATGCTAAGGTACGAGATATAACATGGTACATCTCGTAGGAACAGTAAAGTTGAATATTATTGTGAAACTATATACTTCTTATGTATTTTAGAAAGAATTTCTGTAATTCAGGTTGGATGCCATGTTTAGGCCTTATGCCAGTATTGTTTGGACCCTTAGAGGTCTTTTCTTTCTACTCTCTCATTGTTTTTGATTGAAAATCTATATTAAGTCATGTTTATACATATTTACTGCATAGCTCAGTCTCTATTACTCTATTTTGATGCATCACATAAATGTTGTTTGGGCTGAATACTTTGATTTCTGAGACCCCGAGAGGTTGGAGAGGTTTATGACTAAGTGAGGTCGGGGGTCTGATTTATGAGGATATTTATGGGATTGGTTGCATGCCGCAACATGTTTCATTGCCATGCTGGGCATTGATATAGCGCTTGGACTGAAGGAGTCCCTCCAGAGTATGTACACACCCCCAATGAGCACAAGTACCTACTGAGTGTGAGTGCCGAGTGCCGGTGATTGGGGGGCATGAGTGATGGTGAGGTTCGCCCAAGGGGATGTATACGAGTGATGTTTTTCCGATGGGCTGTATATGATTTCATCATTTTTCTCACCTTTACATTGATCCTTTGTTTGAAAACTGTTGAAAGATGTCTTTAAATGATTTTACTGAAACTGGATTTAAACTAGCTCATTTGATTCAAACTCTGATTTTAAAGCATGCCGTATTTTACTAAGTTTTTGTGATATGAACTATACTTGCATTTTTGCCCGTCTCTACTTCTCAGCCTTTATTTATTGTTTACTTACTGAGTTGGCGTACTCACGTTACTCCCTGCACCTTGTGTGCAGATCTAGGCGTTTCTGGACACGATAGCGGTTGTTGATTATTCCGGTTGCAGATTTTTGGAGATAGCAAGGTAGCAGCCTGACGATCGCGGCCCTGCTTTTCCCTCCTCCTTATCTTCCCTTAGATTTATTTTGATTAATTCCAGACTATGTTAGTCTTTACATTATCAGGCAATTATAGTAGTTGCTCATGACAAGTGACCCCCCGATGTCGGGCTTTTTTCCGCACTTTTTGTTTTGATTTGAACTCACTTGCGATGGTTTTATAATGAATAACTTTGAATTATCTCTTAAGAATGAAATATCGATTTGTTTTGGTAATGTGTCGGCTTGCCTAGTACCACGATAGGTGCCATCATGACAGGGTTAATTTTTGAAACGTGACATGGATAATGTCGGTTAGCACTCTTTTGATTTTTCATATTATTAAATATAGATTTATAACATAACATAGAATTAGAATCAATCAACTATATTTGATTTAATTATCACATTTAAAAATAAAATAGAGAAAGACTTTTTAGCAAATATTATAATAGTATATCATTACCCGTTAGTCAAACTATCCTTCTATAAAATTTATGTACTAAAAGATAAATACACATTCTAATAAATACTATAATAAGATATAAATTTATTCAGATATTCATATAATAGTAATAGTAATAATAATAATAACAATAATTTTTGTATACGGTTAAAACCGGACCCACCTGATTTTACTATTTCACCGAAACCGGGAGGCTGCATCAAAGGACGACTTCATAACGGAACAGACTAAATTACGAGGATAAGGTACCGAGTTCAGATTCGAGGTACCTGTCAAGATCGATGGTAGTAGCATTCGAAGACAAATGAGACAGACATCGAGTAAGATCGAAGATAGTATAATAACAGATAGGCGAGATATCCGTGACTAGTTGGGGATCATGGCGTAAATCTCGAAACGGATCAAATCAGAAACGGTTAATTAGCTAATCATGGGATTTCCTTCTGTAACTAGAGCTATACCATAAGTAGAATTCTTATACTATATAAAGAGGGGTTCTGATCTTTTGTAGGACACATTGTTCACATATATCAAAACAATATAATTCTCTTTCTCGCTTATACTCTTGTTCATCAGCTTTTTACATATTTTAATTATTCTTGCATCAACCAGTTCGAGGGTCTCCGAACTCGAGGGTTGAGTTCCATTCTAACATTGGTTCGCTTTACTTTATAATTCAATTCTGTTATTTATCATCATATTTATCAATTGGTATTAAGTGAAATCACGTATCCTTAAAGCTACATTATAATTTTAATTTTTATCTAATTTTAAGGGTAAACAGTTTGGCGCACCACCGTGGGGCTAAGGATAGTAGTGATTGCTTAATATTGATTCCCATAACACACACTACTTTACGTTGTTCTTGTAAGTGTTTTTGTTTTTAGGATAAAACATGTCAAACTCACAAACAGCACCCACACATGGTGACAACGACCTCGGATTTCACGGGAAAAATGATAATATAGCCGCCCTAGGGATCGAGGTGCCTCAGATTGATCTCGAGGGAGTACCAATTGCAAATCCCGTCGACGTCAGTTCACATATCACCCTAAATGCAAATTTGGGCGCTGATCCTGAAGGTAGTGTACGCAAAGAAGGTCTATCTGGTGGTCGAGGTACGCAGGGCGGAGGAGATGGCGGAGTCAGCCTCTAATTTATATTCGAAATGTTACAGGCTCAACAAGCCGCTATAGCACAACTACAAAATCAGTATCGAACGCCGAGTGGGGTCGAACCAGAAGTCGTTCACAGGACTGATCCAGTGCTAGAAAGGTCGAACACCAATGAATCAGCGACAGACCCCGCCATTATGAAAGTGCTCGAGGAGATCACTAAATGAAATAAATCGGGAGAAAAGAAAATTGAGGAAAATGACAAGAAGGTAGAGACATACAATTCCCGGGTTGACCAAATACCGGGGGCACCACCAATTTTAAAAGGTATGGACTCGAAGAAGTTCGCGCAGAAGTCGTTCCCACCAAGTGTGGCTCCGAATCCCATTCCGAAGAAACTCCGCATGCCGAAAATCCCCAAGTACAATGGGACCACCGATCCTAATGAGCATGTCACTTCCTATACATGCGCTATAAAGGGAAATTTAGAAGATGATAAGATCGAATCCGTTCTACTAAAGAAATATGGAGAAACCCTATCGAAAGGGGAAATGATATGATATCACAATCTTCCACCTAATTCCATCGATTCCTTTGCCATGCTTGCAGATTCGTTCGTAAAGGCACATGCCAGAGCAATAAAGGTTGCGACTAGGAAGTCGGACCTATTCAAGGTGGGGGAAAAAGACAACAAAATATTGAGGGAATTTGTATCTAGGTTCCAGATGGAACGCGTGGAACTACCACCGGTCACAGACGATTGGGTTGTTCAAGCCTTTACTCAAGGTTTGAATGAACGCAGTTCGATGGCATCACTATAACTAAAGCAGAATTTAATTGAATATCCAGCAGTAACCTAGGCCGATGTAGATAATCGGTACCAGTCAAAGATAAGGGTCGAGGATGATCAATTGGGACCCCTTCCAGTTCCGTTCATCCGAACAGGACCGCCGGTAGAACTTAGAGGGATATCAACAGAAAACCTCGGTCGAACAGAGATCGATATCTACCATACAACGCAGATCATAGAAACAGCGGCCCAGGACGCAATCCAATCTAAAATGATCGAAGGAACGAACGAGGACAGAGCTCTCGAGGACTCATGAGAAAAAGTGGATTCGATAAGCATGTCGATCGCACAGAGGTACCACGATTATTAGAAAACAACTTCAGCATCGACGCATTAGGTATTGTGTCAACCATTGGGAGAATCAAAGATACTAGATGGCCCAGACCCCTACAGGCTGATCCATACCAAAGAAACGCTAATCAAATATGCAAATACCATGGTACACATGGTCACAGAACCGAACATTGTAGACAACTAAGGGGGGGTGGCCCGTCTATTCAACGAGGGTCACCTTCGAGAATTCTTGAGTGACCGAGCTAAAAATCATTTCAGAGACAAGGATGCAAACAGGAAAATGAGCAGGAAGAACCACAACACGTGATTCACATGATCGTTGGTGGGGTCGATATTCCGCAAAGGGCCCGTATTCAAACGAACTAAAGTATCAATCACCAGGTAAAAACGAACTCGAGACTATGTACCATAAGGCACTTTATCATTCAATGATGAGGAAGCAAAAGGGATCTTACAACTCCACAATGATGCATTGGTAATTCCTATCCTTATGAATAAAATTCAGGTTAAACGTGTTTTAATTGATCAAGGAAGATCGGCCAATATTGTTTGATCGAGGGTCGTGGAGAATCTCGACCTAAAAGATCAGAACGTACCCGCAGCTCGGGTTCTCAATGGTTTCAACATGGCAAGTGAAACAACTAAAGGTGAAATTGTTTTACCAGTAAACGAAGTTGGGACTATTTAGGAAACCAAGTTCCATGTGAACGAGTGGGTGATATTAGATACAACGCCCTGCTCGGAAGACCCTGGTTTCACAATATGTGGGTAGTCCCTTCAACCATTCACCAAATGCTGAAATTCCCGACTCCGGATGGAGTAAAACGCCGTATGGGGAACAACATGCTGCAAAAGAAATGTTCGCGGTCGATGAAGTGATACCAATATTGACACTTTCGTCAACAAAGGGATCGGAGTCCAAAGAAAAATAGGAATCTAAATAGTAACCACAACCACCAGCCTCGACTCAGTCGGAGAAGCAGGGAACGGATGAAGATGATGACTATTGGATCCCTCGATCCTTCAAAATCCCCGAGGATTTTGACCCCACCAAATAAACAGTCGAAGAGCTTGAACAAGTCATACTAATCGAGCATCTACCCGATCGAAAGATATACCTGGGTATGGGTTTAACCCCCGAACTTAGGGAAAAACTCATTAAGTTTCTTATCAATAATATGGATTATTTTTCTTGGTCCCACCTAGATATGACAGGGATCCCGTCGAAGATCACTACATATCGACTTAGATTGGACCCGAAGTTCCCCCACTGAAACAAAAGAGGAGGTCCCAGTCCGAAGTAAAACATACATTCATCAAGGACGAGGTAACTAAACTTCTCAAAATAGGTTTCATTCAAGAAGTAAATTATCCCGAGTGGTTAGCAAACGTAGTTGTAGTCCCTAAAAAGGAAAATCAACTTAGGATGTGCGTAGACTATAAAGATTTAAACAAAGCATGCCCTAAAGACTCTTTTCCTCTGGCGAATATCGATAGCATAATCGATGCCACGTCCAGACATGAGATCCTTAGTTTTCTCGATGCCTACTCTGGGTACAATCAAATACAAATGAACCTGGAGGATCAGGAAAAGACTTCATTCATCACTAAGTATGGCACCTATTGCTATAATGTAATTCCATTTGGACTAAAAATTGTTGGTGACACTTATCAACGCTTAGTAAATCGAATGTTCAAAGAACAAATAGGTAAATCAATGGATGTTTATATTGACGATATGCTAGTTAAGTCCCTGCGAGCAGAGGACCATTAGACACATTTTCAGGAGACCTACGATATACTAAGGAAATACAACATGAAGCTCAACCTAGAGGAATGTGCATTCGGGGTCGGCTCGGGAAAGTTCCTCGGCTTTATGGTGTCAAATCGGGGGATCGAGATCAACCCTGATAAAATCAAGATAATGGAAGATAACACAGTCGTGGGCAGCGTTAAGGCCCTACAAAGATTAATAGTGAAAATAGCCACCCTAGGCCGATTTATATCGAGATCTTCAGGTAGAAGTCACAGGTTCTTCTCACTCCTCAAAAAGAAGAACAATTTTGCTTGGACCTTGGAGTGCCAACAAGCATTGGAAGAATTAAAGTGGTAACTCTCGGGCCCGCACTGCTTCATACTTCAAAAGCGGACGAACAACTCTACATATACGTAGCAATCTCGAAATTCGCGGTAAGTGGGGTCCTGGTTTGAGAGAAGTAAGGTACGCAATTTCCTGTTTACTATGTTAGTCGAACTTTAGGCGAGGCCGAGACCTTGTACCCACACTTAGAAAAATTGGCGTTTTCCCTAATAAGCGCCTCTATGAAATTAAAACCATATTTTCAATGTCAACCAATTTGTGTGGTGACCACTTATCCTCTCGAAATGTATTGCATACGACCAAACTATCGGGACGATTGGCCAAATAGGCCGTCCAAATTAGAGGGTATGATATCGAGTATCAACCCCGAACGGCCATCAAGTCTCAAATCTTATCAGACTTCGTGGCCGACTTTACGCCAGCCCTCGTACCCCAAGTCAAAAAGGAACTGTTATTGAAAATGGGTACATCGTCGCGGGTGTGGACCCCCTTCACAGACAGTGCTTCAAACGTGAAGGGGTCCGTGATAAGCATTGTTTTGAATCCGCCCACAGGTAATACAATTAGACAATCTATCAAAACTTCCAAGTTGACTAACAACGAGGCCGAGTATGAGGCCATGAATGCAGGTCTCGAGTTACTAAGAGTTTGGGAGCAGAGGTCATCGAGGCCAAATGTGACTCCTTACTTGTGGTAAACCAAGTCAATAGAACCTTCGAGGTTCGAGAAGATCGAATGAAGAGGTACTTGGACAAACAACATGTGACTCTACATTGGTTTAAGGAATGGACCCTGCCGCATGTACCTTGAGAACAAAATAGTGAGGCCGATGCCCTTGCAAATTTGGGGTCATCGGTCGAAGACGAAGAAATTAGCTCGGGACTGTCGTACAACTTTCAAATTCAGTGATCAAAGAAGTCCACGCCGAAATAAACTCCACAAGTCTAACCTGGGATTGGAGGAATAAATATATCGAGTATCTAAAAATGGGAAGCTTCCATCAGACCCTAATCGAGGACTCTACGTAAGAAGGCCGCATGATTCACATTGGCCGAAGATGGAACACTATATAGAAGGACGTTCGATGGACCATTGGAAATATAATTAGGTCTCGGAGACACCCACTACGTCCTATGGGAAATTCACGAGGGCACTTGGGGGAATCATTCTGGTGCCGAATCATTGGTTCATAAAGTCATCAGAGCAGGATACAATTGGGTGAACATGGAAAATATACTAAAGAATTCGTTCGAGAATGTGATAAATGTCAAAGATATGCGTCGATGATCCACCAACCCGGAGAGCAACTCCATTCAGTCCTATCCAGGGGGCCGTTCATGAAATGGGGAATGGATATTGTCAGCCCTCTACCATCGGCCCCAGGTAGAGCTAAATTCATTTTGTTTATGACTAACTATTTCTCTAAGTGGGTTGAAGCACAAGCCTTCGAGAAAGTCGGAGAAAAAGAAGTCATAGACTTCATCTGGGACCACATTATATGCCGATTCGGGATGCCTGCCGGAGATCGTATGCAACAATGGAAAATAATTCATCGGCAACAAAGTAACAAAGTTTCTCGAAGACCACAAAATAAAAAGGATCATGTCAACGCCATATCACCCTAGTGGGAAAGGATATGTCGAATCAACAAACAAGACCATCATTTAAAATTTAAAGAAAAGATTGATTGGCGCTAAGGGAAAATGGAGAGAAATATTGCCCGAGGTCCTTTAAGCGTATCCAACAACGTTAAAATCCAGTACGGGGGCAACACCGTTCTCCTTAGTATATGGCGCCGAAGCTTTGATCCCGCTCGAAGTCGGGGAACCTAGCGTCAGGTTATGATATGCAATGGAAGAGTCGAATCACGAGGCTATGAATACAAGCTTCGAATTGCTAGATGAAAAACGGGAAGCCGCTCTCGTTTGAATTGCCGCACATAAGCAGCGGATCGAAAGGTACTACAACCGAAGAGCCAATCTTCGACACTTTAGAATCGAGGATTCAGTTCTGAGAAAAGTCACCCTCAATACTCAAGATCCATACGAAGGAAAACTTGGCCCAAATTGGGAGGGACCACATCAGGTCCTCGATATTGTCAGAAAGGGATCCTACAAGCGTGGCACGACGAACGGAGAAAAATTGCCAAATAATTGGAACATATCACTCCTCAAATGATATTATTTCTAAGGTATGACCTTCTCCATTTTCATTTATATTTTATGCTAACCGATTACAGGTGTTCTATCGGAGACATCGGAGCATTATTCAACATGAAGTCCTTAGGTCATTTTTTTAACCAAATCCACTAGGATGGGTGCCTAGGTATATATATATATATATATATATATATATATATATATATATATATATATATATATAATAAAACGAGAAAACAACGTAGCATGTTGTCTTACAAGGAGTAAGACCATACGAGATGACTAATACATTGATCCTACTGCCAATCTTGGGTTTGTGAGGCCCAAAATTGGTATTACAATTTGATCTAGAAAATATATAAAGACGCAACAAGCGTATAAAAACTAGTCTATTACAGTAGTATCCATATTCTCCCGCAAGTCTAAGCTGCATGTTATTATCACCTACTGCCCATGATATACGCAGTGATGCCTTCGTTTGGGTTGTGCCCTTGTTAACCTTGTCCTTTCATGGGAGTCTTTTTGGATTAATGTACCAGTGTAGTACATTGTAAAGATGTTCCAGTAAAAATTCCCAAAGTTCCCTATAAATCGACCAAAATAATCGGATGCACCTTCCCTCTTTGAATGAACCTGCTTCTTAGTCTTCAAAAAGTCATGATTATTTGTTGCTTGATTCCACATGTTCCAGGTACAGATTTCATCCTCATTTGTCCTATATTCCATGCGTACCTGGTATCTGTTCCATCGTACCTCCATTGTTCGAAGTTCTTAAGTCTAAAAGCACGCGTTGCACTCTTTTTTCCTTTGACCGATTTTGTCCTAAATGGGTTTTTTCCGACAAGGTTTTTAACGAGGCAATCATTGTTCGTGCTAATTTAGAGCAATTCAACAGTATCCGAGCTTCTTTACAATCAACCCCGAATACTGGGGGCATCACCCTCGGATGTTTTCAAGGAAAATACTTCGTGTCAACAGGGTCTCGATAGGTAAAATTTTGTAAAGGGCCAAACGGTCGAATGAACCGTGTCCATGTAGATTACTCGAGCCCTAATGGAAAAACATGTACGCATGTATAATTTATTGAAAGAAATATTTTTTTTCCTCACCAGATGTTCCATGCCTTAGAGAAATTCCTAGTTTACAATTTCATACTTATGATCTATTTCGAACTAGCTCAAGGGCCGATCACAACTAAAGTTCGAACAATTAAACCCGTACTCGGGGACTGCCGTCCAAAAATTGACATGATTGAATTATTAAACCTCGAGATCGTAAGACCTTAAAAAGGCAATCCTCGATTTTATAGGCCATGTCCATCCCACTCAGGGGCTGACACTTTGAACAAGTTCGAAGTATAAAGGAAAAACAAGCCTAGGAGGCAAGTCCCAAACGAAAAAAGGCTATGGCCAAACTAACACAGTTCAGAGATGTCCGAATTCCGTAATGAAAACAGGTCTTCAAACATTTTATAAACCGGTTAAAAAGGCTACCCTCGCTTAAATGACTAAAGGGTTTCAACAACGTCAGCCTCGAAAAACCCCAAGGGTATCAAATTGTTCGAACCCTCGAACAATTTTGTACTGAACAATTTTATGCTAAGGCATAACAAAGCAAAGTGTTTCGATAACCCCAACCCTCAAAAAACTTAATGAGTGCAAACTTATCTTGTGCTAAGGCGTGACAAATTTTTATATAATAACTTTATAAGCCGAAAAGGGGAAATGCCATTCTTTTGAGGCCATATCAGCCCAATTCAAGAGCCTAAGGGCCGTTTTATTTTTTGAGTTCGAGAAATCATCCTCACTCAACTAAAACCTAAGGGTCATCCTACTTTGAGTTCGAGAAAGTACTCACTCTACTACAAAGACTACATTAGTCCGACTTCGATCAATTTGCCTAAGCTTCGAATTTACGAACAAAATTTTCACAAGGCATGAGTAAATCAAAATTTTATAAGGCATAAGCGAATCAGAATTTTCACATGGCAAAAGTCGAGATAAAGACAAGACGGAGAAAAAAGGAAATGTTTTATACATATGAAGATATTTACAAAGGACCAGGGTCCTACACAAAAGAAAAAAGAAAAGAAAAAATACTAAGTCTCCTAACTATTCTCAGGGGCACTTCTCCATCGAGATCCCCCCACTCTCGAACCCGCTCTCGGTGCCCTCATTAGCATCATCATCATCATCATCATCATCGTCTTCAGAAGAGGCCAGCGCTCTAGCATTAGCTTCATGCTCCTTAGCCTTTACTATCTCGTCGGTAAGATGGAAACCTCGAGCATGGATCTCCTCGAGGGTTTCCCTCCGATATTAGCATTTGGCGAGTTCAGAATTCCAATGTGCTCGAGTTTGATAAGTCTTGGCATCCTCTCTCGCTTGAACTTGAGCGGCTTGAGCATTGTCCTGGTAGACGGCCACAATCGCCTCGGCCTCGGCCTTTGCCTTTTCGGCCTCAGATTTGGCCTTTGCAAGTTCAGAAGCCAACTGAGTCGAGCTCCTCTATCTTCTTTGCCTGAGCTGAGATCATCTCCTTCATTCCTCGAAGCTGGCTTTCGAACGATGACAATTAGGCTCGAGCAACCTCTTTTTCTACAACAAAGCGGTCCATGCTTTCTTTCCACCCCAAGGACTCCGCCTTCATCGTACTGATCTCCTCGTGGAACCGCTCGATCCTCTCAATCTTCTGCTGCAACTGTGAGATTGAAATATTAGCCATTGTTCCAGAACCGAGCCCATGAGCTTTTAAAATTGTCATTACATGCTCGATCAGGTCGGTCTAATCTTGGTGAGCCTAGTCCAACTCGGCTCGGAGGTCCTTAATCTCCTATTCTTTTTGCCCACTGAGAAGTTTGAGGGCATTTCTCTCCTCCGTGAGCCCTCAGAGGTCGGACTCACAACGGCTCAGCTCTGCTCGATACTTGGAAAACGCCTCCTAATGGAGTGCCAAAGCCTATATGAAAAAAGAGAAGAAGTTAGGTAGAAAATGGAAGAATGTGACATAAACGAAGGGAATTGAGACTTACCCGATTCAGGGATCGTTGAGCCTCATCATAGAGACCCGATGCGTCACTCGAGTCGTCAACATCCTCAACCCCAATAAGCAAATCACGAAAGGGATACACACCCCCCCTCACCCCCCGTGAACTCCTTCTATCTCGTGGGTTCCCATAGCTTGGGCCTCCTTAATCGCCTCCTCGAAAAAAGCAGGGAGAGTAGGCGAGTCTCCAATCACTATTGCCCCAAGTGAGTCACTTGGGGCGTTCTCTTCAGTTCGAAGGGCTTCAGGGCCGGTCCCTTCAGACATACCCATCATTTTCTCATTCCGGTGGGGGCATCCTCGATCTTCGATGACTCGGGGACTTTGCCCGAGTCCTTCTTCAAGACCCCCCTCAGCTCGAGGCGGGACCTCACCAACCACCACCAATTCAGCGGCCTTTGGGGCCTCGATGGTTTTCTTCACTCGGACCACCAGTACGGGGTCGTCGTCTTCTTCTTTTTTTTATTCCTCCCTTAACCGCTGAAGTACATCCGCGGGAAGGGCAGCAGTATCTGTCTTCGACTTACGAACATGGTTTTTCTTGGTCTTTGGGATCCCGGAGGTCGAGATCCTTTTCCTCTTATTATCCTTCGTCGGTTTTGGAACTGGGGCCGAAGTCTCCTCTTCGGCAGATAAGGGCCTCATAACCTCATCCTTGCCAGGCCAACACACGAGAAAACTAGATAAGTATAAGAAGGATATTTTGATTAAATCATCAGATATATAAAAAGGGGATTATCATGATTCTTGGCCTCCCATCGACCTTTTGCTAAATCACTCCAATAACGCTTGGCGTGTGTGGAGGTCGAGACAAGGTTCGAACCCAGCTCTCGCGGTCGGGAATCGCACGGGGCATCCAAGCAATTGCTACATCGTGGAAAAAGACACTAATGAGAAAAAACGAAGGAATGAAATAATGCATGGAAGCTAACAATGAGATAATACTTAGGTTTCATGTTCCATTTCTCCGGAAAATAGCATCTTCTCGACCGGAATGAGGTCGGAAGTCCTCACTCGAACGAACTGGCCCATCCATTCTCGATCCTTGTCCTCATCTATGCTCGAGAACAACGTTTTGGTAGCCCGACATTGGAGTTTTATTAACCCGTCTCGATAGAGATGGGGTTGTCTGATGAAGTGATCGAGGGTGAAAGGGAACCCCTCGACTTTTCTCACTAAGAATCGGAGCAGAAGAACAGTTTGCCAAAAGGAAGGATGGATTTGGCCTAGGGTTATTTGATATTGATGGCAAAAATCGACAATGACGGGGTCGAGGGGGCCCAACGTGAAAGGGTAAGTGTAAACACTTAGAAAGCCTTCCACATGGGTAGTGATGTCCTCTTCCGGGGTCGGGATCACCACCTCTTTATCCCCCCAGTTGCAGTCTTTCTTTACTTGTTCAAGATATTCCTCAATTATCGAGCCTATATACCTCGATACTGGCTCGCACCGACTAGGAACAGACGAGGCTTTATCGATTTTGAAATCAAAGTTTAACGTGCACCCCGCAGGAATACACTCCTCAAGACGGGCTTCCACCAGTGTTTTCCCCCTGGCCGACTGAGAAGATGAAGCAGCTTCTTTTTGTGGTACCGTTTCCGTTGTTTTTGCCATTGTTGTATGAGTTTGAAGAAAGGGGAAGGTAATAGGACTTGATGTTTGAGAAAAGATTAGCAACAAAACCTAAAGATTTTATGGAGAGGAAGAACGTAGGAGACGTAAAAGCTTTGGAGATTAGAGAAAAGTGAAAGTAAAGTTTGAATCAATGTGAAGAGGGCCTATTTATGGGATTCACGGCGACGGTTCAAAGGCACTAGTTGGCCGACCACCAATTGACATTCATTGATGATTTGGGAAATTGTACCAACGGGACGTTTCGGTCACTTATGTCGCTTACGTCGCGTGGATGACGTCATAATAGGTCGAGGTAAAAAATCGAAGGCTCAAGTCGTTTCCTGTCATTACAATTCAAAAAATGAGGGGACTATCTGTATACGGTTAAAATCAGGCACACCCGATTTTACTATTTCACTAAAATCGGGAGGCTTCATCGAAGTATGGCTTCGTAACGGAACAGACTAAATCCGAGGGTAAGGTGTCGAGTTCATATTCGAGGGTCCTGTCAAGATCGAGGCTAGTAGCATTCGAAGCCAAATGAGACAGACATCGAGTAAGATCAAAGATAGCATAATAACAGAAAGGCAAGATATCCGTGACTGGTCGGGGTTCATGGCATAAATCTCAGAGCGGATCAAATCAGAAACGGTTAATTAGCTAATCATGAGATTTCCTTCTGTAATTAGAGTTATATCATAAGAAGAATTCTTCTACTTTATAAATGGGGTTTTTGATCATTTGTAGGACACATTGTTCACAGATATCAAAGCAATATAATTCTCTTTCTCGCTTATAATCTTGTTCATCAGCTTGTTACATATTTTAATTGTTCTTGCATCAACCAGTTCGAGGGTATCCAAACTCGAGGGCTGAGTTCCATTCTAACATTGGTTTGGTTTACTTTATAATTCAATTCTGTTATTTATCTTCGTATTTATCAATTGGTATTGAGTGAAATCACGTATCCTTAAAACCACATTACAAGTTTAATTGTTATCAAATTTTAAGGGTAAACAACTTTATACTACCTTTTTAACATAACCAAATTTTAGAACACAGCCTTGCTGGTTGACCAACTAGGTAATGCATGACTGTGTAGGTTTGGCTCTTGGTATCGATTAAAGGGCTCCTTAAGCTTGCAACTATCACCCCTTTTACACAACTTGAATCATATTCAATTTGTTATTCAAATCAAATATATAATTTATTAGGTATAAAGAATAATTTATATTAGGGGCGCCACAATCCAGTCTAGGTGAAAAGACAAATCATGTCTGTGTAATCATCTTTCAAGTTTCAATGGGAAAAGATATTATTTTACTTATTTATATTTTTTCCCCATATTAGACAAACGTGACAATGAGACAATAGTTGGCTTGAATTTGGGCCAATCTACGATTGACAATGGACACCTCACTTTTGTTTGCTGCTCAAATTAAGTAACCAAGATTATTTGTGTGGCTAAATTCTAATTAACTCAATATCTATCTCAGTAAAACATACTAACAAATTTACAAGTTAATCCAAACATCATCGTTATCAAAAAATTATTGCTTCTCGCTATCCATGGAAGCTATATCCCCAAATGTACTACCTACTTGTTATACTTCTTATATGTATATGCTTTACTAGTCAGTACTCAATCAAATTAAAGTTAATTGGTTCTGGTCCTAATAAATAATGGACTGAGTTCAACTTCTTAAGTTTAAACTTATTCTAAGTGGTGTTAATGGTGCAATGGTTTAAAATTACGTTATTTAATAATGATACTAGTTAACTAAGAATGATTTTTTTTTCAAAAAAGTTAGCTAGCGTTTGGCCATAGATTCCCAAATTTGTTTTGAAAAATCTGATTTCGGTGAAGTTTGGTTTGAATATGAAAATGTGTTTGGACATACGTTTTCAAAACATATTTCTCAACTTTATTTTGCAAAAGCATGTATAAAATTCCTAAATTTTGGAATTTTGGCCCAAAATCAGCCAAAATGTGGGCAAAATTTATGACCAAACATGAACTTGCCAAATAAATCCCAAATTTATTTTGACAAAACACATGGCCAAACGGGTCCTTAGCGTATGAGATAGATTTCTAGAGTGGACAAAGGGATTGATACATCGGAATTTTTTTTGTATATATTTAGCTTAAGTTGTTTTTTTTTTTAAAAAGAATTCCGTGACAAAATAAAATTTGAAAGTCAAATGTTATCAATGTGACCAAACCTTAAAAAAAATAAAAAAAAATCATTGCGACCAAATTTATTTTCGTCACATTCATAATACAGTATCGTATTTGATATCACTGTCAAACGCAATGTACTTAATTTTGATCTTTGTCATTATCAAGGTTATAAATGATTTTTTATTATGCCATTTTCCTATCTGTCGACGTAATTACAACGTTTCTAAGATAAAGACTTCAAAATTAAGATGGTATTATAAGATCCTTTTGCTTAACTAACAAAAACCAAAATGCCTTCACACCGAAACATGCACTCACTAAGCAATAGTTTAATCCAACAATGAATTATGCAAGGTTTAAAAGGTCCGAATAATATCATCTTACATTTTTCATAGAATACCCCTTTGATTTAAGTGGTTAAACTTATGAGAAAGAAAAGAGACCAATTTAGGGTTATATATTCAATATAGAAAATTATAACAAAATGTTGAACTTTTGTGAAATTAAATTGATTGCAATTGAATTTGATTTAGTCTGAACTAAGTGGAACTTTTATATAACATTATAGTTTAGAGCCTATTAACTATAGTTTGCCTAATTAGCATTCGTAGTTATTGTTCAATTGTTACAAATTTCTATCACTTGTATTCAAACGCACAACAAACACAACATGTGCCAATTGTATTCGTTCGCGCAACGAATATAATATGTATCGGCTATAACCAACGCAAAATACAAGGGAGTATATAAAGGATACAATGTGTATCGACTGTATACGAGGGTGTTGTCACGACCCGAAATTCCCACCTTCGGAATCGTGATGGCGCCTAACGTTTCACTTGCTAGGCAAGCCAACGTTAGAGAATCACTAAGCCAATTTTTATTCAATTCAGTAAATAAAATCAAATAAGCTAAAACGAAATAAAATGAGTGCGGAATAATATAAATGCTATAATATTTACTACAAACCGGATCTGGAGTCACAACTCACGAACTTCTAGGATTTTCTGCAGGCAAAGTCTGAAAGAAATACAATTGTTTGAACGAAAGAAAACGGTAAAAACAAGGGAAGATAGATGGGGACTTCAAGGTCTGCGAACGCCAACAAATCTACCTTGAGTCTCCAATGAATCAGTCCGAGCTGCTACGCCTCTCGATCAGCTGGGACCAATGCCAAAATCTGCACAAGAAGTGTAGAGTGTAGTTGTATTGGCGAATAATAGACTCGCCATGTGGGTCTATTAAATGGCAACACGTGTCAGCAAAACTTGGAGAAAAGTGAAGAATGACATGTAAAGATGATATGTGAAACACCCCCGGGATCGAACATACCCATACCGTGCCTGATAGCCTCGGAACAGGTCATCATAAATAGCTCGGAACAGGTGCGGGAGAATATCTCATAATTATGAATGAGGAAGGAATCAATTAATCCCGGATTATATGGGATTTATCATCATTACTCCATCAGTTACAAATCAATTATATAGCGTACAATAAATGCAATAAAGGATTGTAATGGTCAGAACAAGGCAATCAATTGCAAGATTGACTCAACAGGCACGAGATTGACTCAACAGGTACGGGAGTGACTCATCAGCCACGGGAATTGGCTCATCAGCCACGGGATTGACTCATCAGTTATGGAATTAACTCATCAGTTACGGAATTAACTCATCAGTTACGAAATTCCAGCATTTACACAGCTATTACAAGTCTTCCAAAAGTAATGGATGTGTTGAGTAAATGCTCATAATGGACCCATTATTCAAGGAGAATTGTTACTTAGATTTATCCCTATAAATAGACATAGTTTTATCACAATCAGGGGAATCCAACTTTCTTCTCTACAATTCTATACATTGTAATTCATATCATCTTGCTTTCAAGTTAGCCATAGTTTGGCCCTTCAAGCTCCGTTCGGCTCAACATTCTGTCAAAGATTATTCAATAAGAATTATTTCTTCTCTGCTTTATTTTTATTATAATATCTGTCATTGAATTCATTTTGCACTTCTCTATCACGTTGTATTAACAAAAATTATATCTTTCGGATTGAATCGGTTGCTTGTGGCCCGTCATACAAAATTATTGCTTTGACCTTGAAAGCTATTTTTTGGGTTAAACAGATTGGTTCCGTTACCGGGAACTCAAGCAAATTTTCTATTCATCCAAAGATACTAACATTTTTTGTTGATATGTGCTTGCTTTCAGTTTAAACCTTCATCATGGCCGAAATTTGCCAATCAACACAATTGAGGACAACCAAGCTTGAGATGGCTTTACCATGAGAAAGGAAAAGGCAATAATAGCCATGATACTGATATTTAAGCAACAAGCAAAGAAAAATAGAGAATGTACATCGGCATATTAGTACCACAACTATTAGTACCGAAACTTATTAAAGACTCTACGCCAAATAGTACCAAGACATGAAGTTCAGATACATCAGGTAATTTTAATTTGCACAATTTAGTTCTAACTTGACAGAAACAGATCAAGGAACAAGAGGAGCGGATAGAACACCTCCGGTAATTCCCGCCTATCCCACGAGAATGATATGCATCACCAAGCTTTAAATGGAGAAAGGCACGGATGTTCAAACGAAAGTCAAAAATAGGTCCGAGCAAAGAGATACGCGATTTTCTTCACGGGCTGAAAAGGATCCGAACCTTCCCGAACAGGTAAGGAATCACCTTGCTAAATTGAAAGTTTTCACAGGAGAAGAATGAAGGTTAGAAAAATCATGGGTAAAACACCCACGAGATTGTTTACAACGATACCACACCTGACAACTGGAAAAGAAAAGATAGGTACGGGATGGATAATTGAAGACTACGAGGAAGAAGGTTCATTAATAGCCATGGACAACTACACAAATAATTTTGGATACTCAAAGAGACTCTATGTGATCGCGGCTACTCCTATGCGATCGCATAGAAGGAAACCAGAAGGCAAATTTCAGCAATTCAAAAATGAGGAAAATGGACCCGACACCCATCCGAAACACGCCCGAGGCCCCCGGGACCCCGTCCAACCACACACACAAGTCATATAACATAACACGGACTCGCTCGAGGTTTCAAAATACATAAAACAACACTAAAACAATGAATCAAACCAAAATCAAACTTAGGAATTTTCAAAACTTCAAATATCAAGACCCGCGTCGAAACCTATCAATTCAACCCGGATTAACGTGAAATTTTGCAGACAAGTCCCAAATGACACAACAGACCTACATCCACTATCGAAAATCTATTTCGAGCCCGATATCAAAATTTCATCTATCGATCGAAATCGCCGAAATTCTAACTTTCGCCAAATTACCTCAAATCACTCTACGGACTTTCAAATCTAATTCCGGACACGCGCCTAAGTCCATAATCATCATACGAAGCTATTGACATTAACCAAAACTCATTCCGAGACCGTTTACACAAAAGTCAAACCTCCGGTCAACTTTCATCACTTAAGCTTCCAAAACTAAATTTTTTCTTCCAATTCGACTCCGAATTACCCGGTAACTGAATCTAACCACGCACGCATGTCGATATACACAACGTGAAGCTGTTTATGACTTTACACCACCGAACATAGCTTAAATTCCCGAAACGACCGGTCGGGTCGTCACATTTTTGAAATTGCGTTCAAATTTAGAAAATAGAATGATAAGAACTATTTGAATTTGAGAGGAGGTTTTTTTATTTTAGAAAATATTACGAAAAGAAATAAAATGACAGCAAACATATCACTACATATATATAAAGTTCAAACAATTAAAAAATTAATTTTCTAATATTAAAATAAAATTTTAAGAATATAAAATAACTTTCTAATATAGGTAATTTTATTAATGAAAATTAAAAATTTAATTTATATCTTTAAGCCAAAAAAAAAAAAGAAATTTAACTGCATCTAAATCAAAAATAATTATGAGAGAACTCAATACATTTGGAACATAATCATCAAATAACTTATGTATTAATATTTTAGCCTACATCAATTTTAAAATTTAAAACAAAATATGATATTACTTTGGTTATAGGTAAAAAATTAATGTAAAAACTAATTAAAATTTATAGTAGGGAAGAGAATATATAAAAATAGAAATAGTGTGAGGATTATTATACATTAAATTAATTTAAAAAATAAATAAATTAAAAAATTAAATTATATGTCGTAATATTAAAATAAATTTAATTGATTAAAAAATTTTGAACGAGAGGATACAAGCATAAAAATATACCAAATTTCAAGAATAAAATATTTTTATTTATTAAAGACTTTTAAAAGAATAATAAGCAAGACATTAATTTAATTATTAAGCTAATAAAATATTATATGATAGTAAAATAATATTAAATAATACAATAACTATAAGAAAAAATCAAAAGAAAAAAGAATTTGTGTACAAATAATGTGATGACCAAGAGATATTTAACTTTTAGATAAAAACAAAGTGATAGCAAGAAGTTTGTTAAAATAATATGATCTATTGTGCTCAAACAAGACAGATCACAACATGCGATGTTTAGTATTTTTTAATATTGACAGCGAAACGAAATGTAAGACTAAAATCAAGGGGTTAGGTTGCTACAAATATTCGAAGAAAAAAAAAAGGTTATGCATTACGAGATTTGAATAACAATTTCATATCCCACTTCATAATTAATATCTAATGTTATATAATTTTTATCTGAGAGGTTTATATTTTAAGATTATTTGCACATAATTCAAACAACTTACATCACAATTTAATATAATTTGTGTCCGCACATCGCACGGGAACTAATACTAGTATTATATTAAGGGGAATCAATAGTGGGACTAAAATTGAACTACCTTAACTCCTTTTAGATTTGCCCCTAATTATCGCATTACAGTCTTCTCGAAATTAGCATTTGACCCAAATGACTCCTTAATTACTCTCCTCCGTTCACTTTTACGTATTTAGTTGTGGACTTTACACACGTTATTAAAAAAAAAAATATATATATATATAATTTATCATGATACTCATATTAATTATGTGTATTTATAATAAATTTAAAAAAAAAATTTAAAATGAATAATTAATACTAGGAGTATAATAGAAAAAAAAAGGAAATTTAATATGATGAAAGTGACAAGTCCTAACAGCAGAAAACTAACGGACTAATAATAATCCCAAGTCCTAACAGCAGAAAATTGTGAGAGCCAAACAGTCTTGTCCTTTCCCAAACTCCAAAGGATCACTACACTAACACAGCCCCTAATAGCCTGCCAACTTCCCCCATTTTATATATAAGAAGTCACTGGTACAGCAATTAATCTGCCTTGGGTTTGCCTCTGTTCATCCTCTTTCTGCGCTTCATCTTCAGATACATCACCGGGTAATCGAATCTTTATAATCTTTCCTGAATACCTACCTCTTTTATGATCTTTGCTATCATTTGTTTCCCTTCGAATACCTACCCCTTTTATGTGTGGTTTCTAACTCTATTCAGTTTGTTTTTCTTTTCTGGAAAAGGAAAAACTAAGCTCTCTTTTTTCTGGTTGGAAAAAGGAACATATTTGAGCTCTTCATTTTATCAGTATTTCATCAGTTTATTTGACATTATTTGAGCTCTATATTACGTTGTAGCGATTTTGCTGCTATTTATGAGACTCCATTAATCGAAGTTCTCTGCACCTTCCCGTTCAATGTGGATTTCCCCAATAAGAAAAACTAACAAAAATGGAGGATGACAATTATTTCAACAGCTTCGCAGTGTACTCTTGGTTGTCCATTGAATTGAATTTATGGGTTCAATTTTTAATATCAGTTGAAATTTTAATGGTATTTTGGGCCATCCATAGGGGGTTAAATCAGCAATGTTGAATGTACTGGTAGGTAAACTTTTTTGATGGATAATCTGAAATTTAAGTCTTTCTTATGTATGGAGAGGAAAGGGTATTGATATGCTTCCTTGGGATTTCTCTAACAAGCTAAGTTTTGTTTAGTTTATGAAAAGAGCAGGTAGAAAGCTGAGATTTTTGTTCATTGAGAAAAAACGATTTGGAGGTCCTTCTGAGCTCATTGTCTTCTTTTAAAAAAAAAAATCAAGAAATGTGAATTCTGAGTTCATTGTCTTTTTTTTATCAGAAAATGTGAATTCTGAGCTCATTGTCTAAAAGCATACACTGTGTCTTTGCTTGCAACTATCCCAATGTGCAAATGGAGTATGAATTCCCAATAAAAATGCAGAAACTTGTATCCTTTGCTGGTTGTGGTTGCAGCAATTCATGTGACAAGCCACGATCATTGCATTTGCATTCTCAACTTTAACTACAGTAGTAGCTGTTGCACGTGAAAAAATAAGTACATATCTGCTCAAATCAAATGAATAACAAATGAAAAAAAATAAAGAATTAGCAAAGGATGCTGGATTAATATATTTGGGTAAAATGTTTGTGACATATCCCGTTAGTTCTTGAACATAGACATGACGTTTGCATTCTGCTATACCATTTTTTATTTTTTGCGTTATTGCCTGAACTAATTGTAGCTTGTATGACTGAATCCCAGATGAGTGACTTCCTTTTCCCTTTAGCTGGATGGATTTAAATCTCCTTCTTTTTCCTTTCAGAGTTTTTCTCCATATCCACAAACATTGAATCACACCACAAGGAGAGAATCATTTGATCCCATCATGGCTCATGCAGCTCTCTCTCAGGTCATTTTTCTTTAAAAAAGATTCGATTTTATTAAGTTGGTAACCACTGTAAATGACACTCTACGTTTTTCGACTTAAAATTCTGGATCCATCCTGAGTCAGTTGTTAGTTTTTGTATTGGGTTTTAGAGGCTACTTTGGATTTTGACTAGATTTTGCGTTTATGCGTGCAGGTGTCAGTTGCTGTTCCTCTGCAAACGGATTCATCTTTTAGAAGATCTACTTTTAAGGTGCTTCAAAATCTCTGCTTATTGCTATTTATTTCCATGTCCTAACATATGGACTTGATGGAACTGTACGTTGACTTTATAAGTAATTGGACATGTTTTAAATTGCACAGATGTGATATATGTTCGATTTGTTTTTCTCAGAAAAGAAAAAGATTTTTCGTTTACTATACCTGGAAAAAAGTACTCGCTCCATCTCAATTTATGTGTTTGACTAGACATGGAATTTAATTGAAAAAAAAAAGAATTTTCAAACTTGTGATCTGAGTCGAATCACAGACATTTGTGTGACTGTAAATTATTTTATTAAGTACTAAAAAGTGTCAGTTCTTTTTTGGAACAACCTAAAAAGGAGAGTGTGCTTCATCAAATGAGACAGAGGGAGCAGCTGTCTTAGCTTGAGTTATTTAAATTTTAGATGTTGAAAATTGTTTACATCACAAGTTTGATGGACAATTGTATGGTGTAGGGCTAATGTGTCTGAATGTGTAACATGGGTTCAATTACATGTTGAGTAGTCCAATTGTTGGATGTGACAGTCAATGTGCCTTTTCCTCCCCTTTTTTTCTTTTCCATTTATCTTTTATTCCTCTCCCATCCACCTCCCTCCTTGCAGTGCGAACTGAAATTGATCTTGATCAAAATAAGCTTTTCAACAATGTGCTAAGTGATTTTATGAAATGATATTTTGCATCAACATGTGTGTCTTGTACGCTCGGGCTTGCTCAATCTTCTCTTAACTAATGTTGTTCCATCTTCATGCTCGTCTAGGTCAGAAGACAAAATTTTAATGGTTCTATCATGCTAAATATCTTAATTATTAAGCCCAATTGATTTGCTTCCTTTAACCTTTTCCATCCTGTAACCAGTAATCGAGAATTTCATGACTAATTCCTTCTGTATTTGAGTGTTGCTTTTACTTATTCCCCTGGAGTCTAAGTCATAAGTATGAAGAATATTATGATCTACATTTCGGTATCCATCGGCAATTTCCAAGGGAGTAACTCGATTCCTGCATATTCACTCAATTATTTCATGGATATCGGCTTCTGTATATCCTTTTTCCTGAAAAAATGCAGATGTCATGTGTTACATAACTCTTAGCCTGTCTCTAAGCTGTTCAGTCGGTATCCATCGGCAATTTCCAAGGGAGTAACTCGATTCCTGCATATTCACTCAATTATTTCATGGATATCGGCTTCTGTATATCCTTTTCCCTGAAAATATGCAGATGTCATGTGTTACATAACTCTTAGCCTGTCTCTAAGCTGTTCAGTCAAGAATCACCTGAGAAAATGTGGAGAGAGGAGTTTGTTTTCTCTCTATATGCGGGATGCTCTTTCTTTGATCAACATATATGTGCTAAAGCCTACTTGTTTGCATATTCTAATTTGTAAGTCTGATAAATAGGCAAATATCCTAAAATATTTTTTTTTATAAGTAACTCATGCATCGTTAGGTGCTTTGTGGTCATAAGTCAATTTGATGTCTTCGATTGAGCACGTTTGCTCTTCATTTCTGTTCTTTTTGTTTCAAAAATATGTATTGGTATATGTCGGCATAATTGTATCCTATGTTGGTGACCGTACAGTTTTTAGATTCTCCTTGCATAATTCTGTTGCACATATCTTTCTGCATCCAAGAACATGTATTCCTTCTTTATCAGTAAAATAATTATTTGACAGAGAATGCAACATGCACCAAGGTGAGATAAACTAAACCAGAAAATGAATAAAGAACAAAAATCATGTGAGTCGAAAGACCTTCTATAGCATAAGAGGATAGATAATTGAAGTAGGAATGCATATACACTTACTGTTGCTGCCTCCATCAGCTGATACCCGCATATTTAGTTGAAGATGATCTATTTAGTCACATGTTTTATATGTTCACTAACAGTTTGAAAATGATTTGACTCAACTAAAGAGTACAATGCATTTCATTGTTACAGGCTACAAGCGTAACATTTAGTGATAGATCATCATGGATCTCTATGCCGCCTATCGATCTAAAAGCAGCACGATCGAGAAACCAACACATTGTTTGCATGTCGGTGCAACAAGCTAGCAAAGCCAAAGTTTCTGTTTCACCTTTATCACTTGAAGATGCAAAAGAACCACCATTGAATATTTACAAGCCCAAGGAACCATACACAGCGACAATTGTCTCAGTTGAGAGGCTTGTAGGGCCAAAAGCTCCTGGGGAGACTTGTCATATTGTCATTGATCATGATGGTAACCTTCCTTACTGGGAAGGACAAAGTTATGGTGTCATTCCTCCTGTAAGTTCTGGCTGCATATTTCCATTATTCTTTTGAAAAGCTTTGTCGTTTTGCCTTGATTGAATCTATATATGATCAGTCATATAACTTTTTGATTGTAATCCATGTCTTCTCTTCCTGCTTGCTTTACACACATCTCCATTTTGAAGGACAACCACCTGCATTGTTGTTACTATTAATTTCTGGCCTACGTGTAATGAAGCTTACACATCTCCATTTTGAAGGACAACCACCTGCATTGTTGTTACTATTAATTTCTGGCCTACGTGTAATGAAGCTTACACATCTCCATTTTGAAGGACAACCACCTGCATTGTTGTTACTATTAATTTCTGGCCTACGTGTAATGAAGCTTACACATCTCCATTTTGAAGGACAACCACCTGCATTGTTGTTACTATTAATTTCTGGCCTACGTGAAATGAAGCTTATGCATGTTAATATTAGAACTGAACCTTTTTGTGGTTTGGGCTTTTCGTTCGCATTGTGAAAATAGAAAATGTTCTGTAATCATGCTTTTAACCTAATTTTCTGATTTTCTAATAACAAGCTCGTCTTCTTCCTTGCTAATAGCTGAGTATAATCTCTACGTCCATCAATCTTTCAGAGCCTCACATCTTAACTCATTTCAGGGCGAAAATCCTAAGAAACCAGGCAGTCCCCACAATGTTCGTCTATATTCAATTGCATCCACCAGATATGGGGACTCTTTTGATGGGAAAACGGCCAGCTTGTGTGTCAGACGAGCTGTCTACTATGATCCTGAGACAGGAAAGGAAGACCCTTCCAAAAATGGTGTTTGCAGCAACTTCCTGTGCGACTCAAAGCCTGGTGACAAAGTGAAGATCACAGGTTAAATCCAAATAGTCCTTTTACATATGTTATTCAAACAAAACTTACATGCCAACACTAGCCGTCTTCCATGCATTGCATTCTCAATTTGTCACTTCTGATCACATCAAGTGCAATTTTGGCTCAATTAATTGGTTTTTCCAACCTCTCAAAAGAGGGACAAAGAAATGATCTTCTAGGCAGCATACTATGGAAAATGGTCTTGTCAACAGGAAATTATGTTGTTCAGTAGACTTTAGGTTGTACATATAACAGATTGAAGATATCTGCCTTTTCTTGTGTACTTGTAAATTCCAGCTGCTATGCATATTTTTTCTCCTAAGGGTCGTGGTTCAATTGTGGGATAGACAAGGACATCCTATGGGATTAGCTATCCTACCTTCTATATGGGATAAATAATCCCACCATTTTGGTATAAAGTTTATCCTACCATTTACTAATACCCATAACCAAACATGAGATAAATAAAATCCCATATTCTATCTCGGAATTAGTGTTCTTATCCCGGTAACCAAACAACCCCTAAGAGTATGCGTCACAGCTTTGTCTGGCACTCTATTTTGAATCTTTTACTTGACTATCTGATCATATGACAAGGTGGGTTGCTCTGATGGTAAGCACCCTCCCACTTCCAACCAAGAGTTTTTTTTTTTTTTTTTCGGGATAAGGTAAAGTATTATTAATAAAAAGTGTACCAAGAAGGTACTCAAATAGTACAAAACAGGGCACACAGCACCTACAGAGAGCACTCTATTACACCCAACAAATCCAAAAATTCCAGATATTGATCCATACTATCTAATAAACACCTATTACACCAAAAATACAGATTATGCAGACATAAATTTTTTAGACTAGCAATGTTGCTCTTTTTATTCTCAAAACAGACACTGTTTCTTTCTGCCCGAATGGTCCAGAAAATGCATAGGGGAATGGTTCTCCAAAGCTGCTTCTGGGACTTTGATATCTTTTGCCCTTGCCAACTATCAATTAAACTCCTAATATCTGAAGGCATAGCCCAGATGACACCACAAAGATTCAGAAAGAGCTCCCATCATGGCTTAGTAACTTTACAGTGAATAAGGAGATGATTTACTGATTCCAAGCTTTCTTCACATAGATAACACCTGTTGCTTAAGGAAAAACCTCTTCTCTGTAGATTATCTTGAGTTAAACAAGCTTCTCTCATGGCAACCCATCCAAAACAAGCCACTTTGGGAGGTGCTTTGGTTCTCCATAGCATTTTCCATGGCCAATTCATCACATAATACTCATATTGTTTTTGGAGAAGAGTGTAACCACTCTTGACAGAATACTTCATGTCATTGCTAGCTGTCCAGACCATGGCATCCTCTTTATCTTCTTCAACCACCACTGTCTCCTGTATTTGAAGTAATTGTCCAACTTCTTCCAACTCCCAATCATGAAAATCTCTCCTAAAATTTAGCTGCCACCCACCAGGATAACAAAATTCAGAAACAGTCCCTGTTTTATTGGTGGAGCAGTTATACAAGGTAGGGAATCTAATCTTCAAACTTAGATGCCCCATCCACTCATCAGTCCAAAATTTGATTCTGACACCATTGCCCAGCTTCAGATTAGTGTATTGTTGAAACTGATTCCATAGTGTACTGATGTTACTCCAAATACCACCTTTTGAAGAACTTTGACACATAGGGGGGCACCAACCATCTCTCTTAACATATTTGACGTTTATCAACTCCTTCCAGGTGCTTACTTTTCCATCATTGTACCTCCACAACCATTTATAAAGTAAGCTTGTATTGCGTAATCTCAAGTCCGTGACCCCCATACCTCCTCCCTTCTTATCAGTCATCACCTTATGCCATTTGACAAGATGAAACTTTCATTTCTCCGCATTTCCTTCCCATAAAAAGTTACTCCTAATGGTGTTCAATTTCTTTTCCACCTTCACAGGCAACTGGAACAAAGACATCAGATAGGTTGGAATCCCATCTAACACACTACTTATCAAAGTGAGTCTGCCTCCGAGAGATAGATACTGCTTTTTCCATGGAGTTAACTTACTAGAACACCTATCAAGGACCCCCTGCCAAATCCTCTGATCATTTCTTTTAGCACCCAAAGGGAGTCCCAAATAAGTAGTAGGAATCTGCTCCATGTTACAGCACATTATTTCAGCTATTTCATCTATGCAGTGATCTGCATTAATGCTATATAAGCTGCTCTTTGCTAGGTTTACTCTCAAACCTGTCACAGCTTCAAAAATTAAGAGAACCCCTCTAAGATACAGGAATTGTTCTTTATTTGCTTCACAGAATAGAAGTGTATCATCTGCATACAGAATATGAGATATATTACAGTTTATTCCGTTTCTTCTACCAATATGCAAGCCCCTAATCCAGCCCAGATGCTTTGATTTTTTCAGCATTCTACTAAATACTTCCATGACCAGAACAAATAAATATGGGGACAAAGGGTCACCGTGCCTTAACCCCCTTGTAGATCTGAAAAAACCTTGGGGGTTACCATTTATGAGCACTGAAAGTCTTACAGTGGAAATACAGAAGTAAATCCATCTCAACCATTTTTCACCAAAATTCATCTGTCTCATGATGTTCAATAAACATGCCCAGTTTACATTGTCATATGCCTTTTCCAGATCTAGTCTGCAAAGCACCCATTGCTTTTTACATCTGAGCATAAATTCCACACACTCATTTGCAACCATAGAAGCATCAACTATCTGTCTTCCCTTAATGAAAGCATTCTGATTATTTGAAACTAATTTCCCTATCACCAACTTCAGTCTTTCTGCTAGTAATTTTGCAATGATCTTATAAATACTCCCCAACAAACTAATGGGTCTGAAATCTTTTATCTCCAATGCTTCCTTCTTTTTTGGGATCAGAGCAATGAAGGTGGCATTAAAACTTTTGGTGAAACAATCTTCTTGGAAGAACAGATTTACAGCATTCCATACATCACTTCTAATTGTGTTCCAACACTTCTGAAAGAAATGGAGATTAAAACCATGGACCTGGTGCCTTATCTCCCTTAAAGAGTTTCATAACTCTTTCCACCTCCTCCATTGTACTAGGTCTCTGAATCCACTCTTTCTCTTCCTCGGTCAATTTATTCAACTCCTCATCAAACCACTTTGGCCTCCATGGTTCAGATTCTCTAAACAAACCTTCATAAAATTCCACAACACGTTCTTTAATCACTTTCTCATCTTCAATTAATTTTCCTTCAATAGAAATCTTATCAATACAGTTATATCTCTTGTGAGCATTTGCCTGTTTATGGAAAAACTTTGTGTTTCTATCTCCATGTTCAATCCATAAGCACTTGGATTTTTGTCTCCATGAAATTTCCTCGGACTTAGCAATAACTTCTAGTTCTCTTCTGATAGCACCCTTTTCAGCCTCCCTTTGATCAGAATTGTTAAGACACTGTTCCTCATGATCTAAAGCTTCCATTCTTGAAAAAGCCTTGGCTTTCCTATCTGCCAAATTGCCAAACACCTCCCTATTCCATTTTTAGGTCTTCTTTCAACAACTTCAGCTTTTTTGCCAGAACCACATCAGCTCTGCCTTTTATAGTATAAGAATTCCACCATTTATCCACCAAGTCACGGAAATCCTTATGTTCAAACCACATGTCCTCAAATTTTAAGTAACCTTTCCCCTTATTCCATTCACCACATTCTAGCAGGATAGGACAGTGATCTGAAGTTACCCTAGGTAACACTCTTTGCTTTAGGAGTTTAAATTGTTCATCCCAACTTTCTGAAAATAGAAATCTATCAATTCTGGAAGCACTTTGACTATTTTCACCTCTGAACCATGTAAAGGACCCTCCATGAAGAGGTGGATCCAGCAATTCTAACTCATTAATAATTCTGGAAAAATCCCTCACAGCTCTGGTGTTCCTTGCATTCCCTTTCTTTTCTTCTTCAAATCTCACCCATGGCTGTGAATTCACACCACAAATTGCAGCCAACTCCTTCCATAAACCCCTTCTCATATTTCTATCACAAGGAGCATAAACCCCTGTGAAGGTGCACTGGAAACCAGTATTTTCTTCTTCCATGAAAGTAGTGACAGAATGTTGTCCCACATATTTGTCCCTACAAATCCATCTTCTTTTATCCCAATACACTACAATTCCCCCGCTATTGCCTTGGGCCTCCGGTTCAACCCACTCACTCCACCTAGATCCTCCCACTTGTTTAATGTCTTCCTGACTTATGCCTCTCATTTTTGTTTCAGAAAGACGGATAATATCTGCATTCCATCTCCTCAAAAGTAAATCTATCATTCTTCTTTTTTCTTTGTCATTCATACCCCTAACATTCCAACATATAATTCTCATCTTCATAAGGACAAAGACAGAGACCTCCTACCCCTGCCTCTTCCACCATTCTCCCGAGTAAAACTACACTTTGAATTTAACCCCAAACTCCAAAAGCTTCAATTCTCTTTCACATTTCTTACCAGGGGATGCTACTTTGTTTACAGAAGATTCCTTGGCCTACTGTTCTCAATTCGCAACAGTAGGTCGGCAATCTTTCCTCAGTCTCCAGAGAATTTACTCCTAATTGCTTGCTGATCTTGACCATGTTTCTTTTAACCCATGTAGAAGGTTGTGAGTTCGAGTCACCCCAAGATCAAGGTGGGGAGTTCTTGGAGGGAAGGATGACGAGGGTCTATTGGAAACAACCTCTCTACTCTAGGGTAGGGGTAAGGTCTGCGTACACACTACCCTCCCCAGATCCCACTTGTGGGATTATACTGGGTTGTTGTTGTATCTGATCATATGACGAATCCGTAAATGCCTATTTTGTACTAGTGATTTCCTAGCTATTATTAAAGGACCCTTCCCTTAATTCTGCAGCATCATAAGATCCTTAGCTTTTATTAAGATAGAGTCCGTGAGTGATGAAAATGACCTTCAGATATCTAAACATAGAAAAAATAAATGCTTACGAGGTCCTAACATCCATTCTTTGCGCCGCCATGTTTTCGGGGTTTCCCTGTTGACTGTCATGTTAAACTTTGTTTGAACAAAAGTATGATGAGGATTACACAATGATGGAGAAGTTTAGACAATCTCTAACCATAAAGGATGAGCGAAGAAAAGGGTGAGCTTCCTGATGTTCTCCCGTAACAAACGGATGCTGCACACAGTTACCAAAGACAAAGGTTCCATCAATGACAAGTTTTTTAAGTTTTGTACTGTAGCTAACCAGCAGGCTTTACACAAGTCACTTTTATACATTCTAGTAATATATTAAGCCTCAGTCACCCCAACAAACGACAGATAATGTCAATCCATCAAAAATTCAGAATTGAAGGACCAAATTCATGAATACCTGAAGCAAATTTGATGCAGAATGCCTCAGGTGCGGTTCCCTGCCAGAACATCAAGTCAAAAAGAAAGAATAAGGACACGAAGGAAAACATGTAATAATTAATAACTTGAGCATCTCTTTGCATATGCTGCCATGGAAATAATCCAGCTTTATGTTGAATTCCCTTGGAATTTCCCCAAGAAAGGTAACACATAAAGTTTAGATAAGTAATTACTGATAAGGTGGCAGTAGGGGGAAGTCAAGCAGAAATTTCAGACATACATCTGCAGACATTTTAATAGAAAGTCCTTTGCTTCAGCAGAAAGATGCTCTGGGATGGGAGGATGGGATTTAGTTGTCCCTATATGGAATAGAGCAGCAACCTGTAATAGTAATGTGTCAGGCGCGAAGGTAACAATAATATTGAAATCTTCATGTCAACTCACAATGTAACTAATAGAAGTTAATTGAAACCCATGCCTACCTCCTGATACTGCTGGCTCCAAGGAGGTTTTCCAGTAGCCATTTCGATAATAGTACATCCAACACTCCATATGTCAGCAGAGCTATAATGTTTAGTAGAACGCAATTGATGTGGTGTCAGAATTAAAAAAATGTAGGGATGTGTAGAGCAGGAAAGGGACCAAACACCCATTCAGAAGAAAAGGCATTGTTTCAGGAGACAAATAGCATGTTTGGCCAAGCTGCAAAAATAAGCTTATTTTGAGAAGTGCTTTTCTCAAAAGTACTTTTAGTGAGAAGCAGTTTGTGTTTCTGTTGTATGGCACTTCTTGATTTAGCTTTGGCATAACTAACCCTTTTACAGTTACAAACTTCCCTATAAAGAATTTTCTAACTCATTGGTCTTCCTACACTGTCACCTTTTGCTCTAACGATGTGCTTCAAAATAAGATACCCTGTTGAGAGTTAAGAGCCCAGGTGATGCTTTTTTCACGAATTGTCTATTTCTTGTGGCTCTTAGATTCTTATAATTCGTTGGTGGGTTTTATAATTGTGGTGAAACACTGAAGCTTCAGTTTTCTCCTTCATTGACCGCCCTTTGGATGTTTCTGCAGGTCCTTCTGGTAAGATAATGCTTCTACCAGAAGATAATCCAAATGCCACACACATCATGATTGGAACTGGAACTGGTGTGGCTCCTTTCAGAGGCTACCTTCGTCGTATGTTCATGGAATCGGTTCCAACTAAGTTTAGTGGCCTTGCTTGGCTTTTTCTTGGGGTTGCAAACACTGACAGCCTTCTATATGACGACGAGTTCACCAAGTATCTCAATGACTACCCAGGCAATTTCAGATATGACCGTGCTCTTAGCCGTGAACAAAAGAACAATAAAGGGGGGAAGATGTATGTTCAGGATAAAATCGAGGAATACAGTGATGAGATCTTCAAACTGCTGGATGAAGGGGCCCACATCTATTTCTGTGGGTTGAAGGGGATGATGCCCGGAATCCAAGATACCCTGAAGAGGGTTGCTGAGGGGAGAGGTGAGAGCTGGGAGCAGAAGCTTTCACAACTCAAAAAGAACAAGCAATGGCATGTTGAAGTCTACTGATCAAGAAACGCTAATCGTTGCATTTGTTTATGATTATTAATTGTTGTCAAAGTGAACTTAGCAAGCAGTTTAGATGAAACATTGTACTGCTAGTAGACATAATTGTCCAGTGCTGCAAGGGAAATGAAATAATAACTGTTGGTACCTTCAGGCGGTTGAAACCTCTTCTGTATTTCTTTGCAAATGTATTTCCCAGCTGCTCTATTGCACTTAAAATTGCTGAGTGCTTATTTTTGCATGTGTTTCTGCAAATGCCTGGTTGTTAATCTATTGTAGCTTAAAAATGATAGCCAGGAGAGGGACTAAGCTGCACCACACGTTTCGGCTTATTTTATCCTATTCCTCAGGATGGAAAAAGTGCTTGACATCAAAATGAGTGGTTTTGGATTTTCTGTTACACAGGAGTAGGCGTTCAGGACTATGGTTGAGGCGAAGTTGAAAAAAGCAGTATTTGGGTTTGAAGTAGAAAAAGGTTTATAAAAATTTAATTAATTTAGTGTTTTATGTAGGCGTTTGGACATAAGAATTGTAAAATTCGAAAAACTTATGATTTTTTTTTCCAGGTTAAGGGTCTGATTTGTCCCCTACTATCATAAATGGACCTTATTTATCCTTCGTTTAAGTTTTCTATTAAAAATATCCCCATTGTTATAGATTAGGTGCATATTTATACCTTGCACATTATAAACATCCTCCCAACTTGTAATATTTAATGAGGCATGGACCGATGTGCCTTTTGTGTAGACATCTGAAGTCAGAAAGTAACATAGTGAACTTTGTTTCTTTCATTAAGGAACTGATTCTTCAACATAGAAAGTCAGTGGAGGGAGTGTCTTGTTATTTAGGATGAGGAGCGCTACTTAATTGATGTTGGAGAAGAGAGGGAAATCTAAAATGCGTAGAAGAGGAAAAGTATCAATGGATCACAAGCCAATCGGAGTAATTGAACTAGAGTTCCTTCACTGCCTGCTAATAAAAGAAGTTGCTTTTGGCTTTTCTTGACCATGAATGTTGTTGGTCAATATGGGGAATAGATGGTAAAAATGTGAACTTTTTGAAGAGTTTATGTTGGTGGGGGCTTTCTTGCTGTGAAGATGACGAATTTTCGTGGTGGTTGTTTTATATGAAAGTAGACAAATACAAGGATCTTCTTTGGCTATGAAATGAGATTTTTTGTATGTTGTCTTGGGCTTCTTTCCCTCAGTTTTTAGCTTCAGGCTTTTTATCGGAACCAGAATGATTGAGCATTATGCGGAATTACAGGACAAGTATAACGACTTAGCTGAGAAGCATAAATTGATCTTTGAGAGTGGTGTAGAGGTGGCTAACGGGCCGGTTCAAACCGGGACCGGACCGGCCCGGTTCATAGGGGGCCGGGTGGGGCTGGGTTAAGGGGTTGAAACGGATTAAATTTTTAAAACGGGTAACCGGACCGGACCAACCCGGTTCAAATGAACAGTGCCTGAACCGGTCCGGACCGGGTCAACGGTCAATTTTTTTTTTTTTTAATTTTTAAAATCTTGTAACCCGGCCCGGCCCCTTAAACCCCTACCCGTACAGGTTACTTTTTACTAGAGGTGGCTAACGGGTGGGCCGGGCCGGGTTACCATTTTTTTGAACCGTACGGGTTGGGTAGCGGGCCGGTTACGGTTAATTGTTAACGGGTTCGGGTTTATCCGGGTAAAAAGTAACCCGTACGGGTAGGGGTTTAAGGGGCCGGGCCGGGTTACAAGATTTTAAAAATTAAAAAAAATAAAAAATAATTTGACCGTTGAACCGGTCCGGGCCGGTTTAACCTGTTCAGGCACTGTTCATTTGAACCGGGTTGGTCCGGTCCGGTTACCCGTTTCAAAATTTAATCCGTTTCAACCCCCCTAACCCCTTAACCCAGCCCCCTATGAACCGGGCCGGGCCGGTCCTGGTTTGAACCGGTTTGGGCCGGTCCGGTCCCGGTTTGAACCGGCCCGTTAGCCACATCTACTTTTTACCCGGATAAACCCGAACCCGTTAACAATTAACCGTAACCGGCCCGCTACCCAACCCGTACGGTTCAAGAAAAATGATAACCCGGCCCGGCCCACCCGTTAGCCACCTCGAGAGTGGTGAAAATGGGTGCAGCAAAAGCAGGAAGAAAAGGTCATGGTGCTCGTTTTGCTGAGAGCCGATTGCCAGAAGCAGCATTGAGATTTGAGGCCACCATTGTACAGGGAGGACTCAGATGTAGCAAACAGTGAAACCGTCCAACATCATGAGTATGATGATGATCAAGCATGGAGAGCAGAATTTGGTGCCATTTACCAGGAACGCATATGACCTTCCAAATAAAAGAGGATATTGAATAAGTTGCTGGGCATCGGGCGGGTTTGAATTAAGAAAATGTAGCCGGTCAGTTGGTCCAATAAGGGGATGCCACGCGGATTTTAAAAGTTTTTAACGTGTAAGGGATAAATATGCATCTAATTTATAACGGTAGAGATATTTTTGACAGAAAACTTAAACGGAGGATAAATAAGGCTCATTTATGATAGTAGAGGAGCAAATCAGACCCTTAGAGTTGTGTTTGAAATGGTATTTGAAATTTAGAGTTGTGTTTGGACATAAATTTCAATTTGGAGTGTTTTTAAAATTTTGTGAGTGAATATATATATATATATATATATATATATTGGTTTTCCACATGACGTTTGGTACTGATATTGGGTCTAATTAAATCGGATTTGTGTCGCGTAGAGCCCAGACGAATTGCTCCTACCAAGATTTTTATGCCTAGATTTTCACAATACCTGAATGGCTGAATTCATCTCAAAATAAGATACAACTTATACTGCACCTTAAAAATTAAATATTGCCACATATGTTAAGTTAGAAGGTTTGGTGGGGATGAGGAATAGGGTGTGGAATGTTGAAAAAGAGTCATGAAAAATGTTTTTCCTTCGCTTGATATGGAAAACATTTTCGTCCAATTGGAAAAAAAATAAGTTCATGAAGAAATGATTTTCAAAATATTTAATCCATCCAAATATGAAAAAATTGAAAAATCCTTCGTACCGACCAAATCTTAAATATGCAAATTACAATAATCAGAAAGTCTGCAAAGGATACAATCAAGTGATGATATCTAATTTCATTTATGTGTAGACCTTTTACAAAATTAAATTCTCATTTCTCCTCAAAGATACAAAAACCTAATGGTTCTTTGAGTTAAATAATAGTATTAGTTATTAAAGTTAAGAGGGAAGATATTGAGGTAGGAATTAGGATCATAGACTAGCATATTCGGCAATCCTAAAAGTTGGTAATTTTGTTGACTAGCTACTATAAGGTAATTTTGTCGACATCAATTTCCATTATAATAATATGGTCAACCCAAGAGATATAGTAAAAAGTCAAACATGTTGAACGGCATGATGACACATTGAGCAAATTGAGATTCACCAATCATTTTGAAATTGAGATTCAAGGTGTGTTTGGTAGTAAAAAAAATAATTTTTGGAAAATATTTTCTATTTTTCCCATGTTTGGTTGGCTTAAATGTTTTGGAAAACATTTTTCTCGCGAACTCATTTTCTTCAATTGGAGGAAAATGTTTTCTTTATCAATAAAAGTGAAATATTTTTCAAAATTCTTTCTCAACCTTCCCCACCCAATTCCCCCC
>ML264632.1:39784-93904 GCA_005239495.1 Nicotiana undulata
ATACCCAACCCCACTCCATCCCGACCCCCCGTCCCAACCCCATCCTCACTTACCCACCCCACCCCTCCACCCCTCCCCCATCCTAAATTAAAATATTATTAATAGTACTTTCTTTTCATGTAGATAAAGTATTTTTTTCATTTCAACAAAAAGTATTTTTTTCATTTCAACAGAACGAGCGTTTTCTTTTTATGATGTAGAAAAAGTATTTTCTTTTATTTCATTAAAATGAGTACTTTATTTTCATGTTGTAGAAAGAGTACTTTCTTATTCAACCAAAAACAGACCATTTTAGTTATTGAGCACAAACTTTAACGTTATTTCCTTTGGGTTTGTGTGAATTTTTAGAGACTTGGGGGTAGGGGAGAGGGATGAGGAGGGTAGCATAAAAAAATATTTTACTAAAAAAATATTTTCTATTCTCTAACCAAACAGTAGAAAATATTTTCCGAAAAAGATTTTTCACTCACCAACAAACAAGGGAAAATAAGTGATAAACCACTCATTTTTCATGAAAACATTTTCTAGAAAAACATTTTTCATGAAAACATTTTCTAGAAAAACATTTTCCATGAAAAACATTTTCCTTCCTAGCAAACACACCCTCAATTTCAATCGCATTTGACTTCGGTTTGTTTTGAATTTATCTCTGTCATTTTGCAACATATTGAGTTAGTAGGAAGTGTTTGACCAAAAAAATATGATCTTTGGTTAAATTAATTAATCGGTTATCAAAGAGGTTAATTCTAGTTAAAGATAATAACTTCAAATCTAAGATAAGCAATGTAGATGATGTAGACAGTGGTGAGGCAGATTTAATGTATCAGATATTAAATGGTTCGAATGCAATAATGTGTTAGAAGTGTCAAATATTAAATGACAATAAGTGTAAATAAAGAGAAAGATTCACCAAATATTGAATGAGGTGGATGATTCTTCTTTTTGACAATGAAGAGTGAAAAAGAATCTATGAGAATATTGAAGACTTCCTCGGATGACAAAGAATAATCCGAAAAGACAAATCTCTAAAGGTGTTCTTTGTATTTATCTAGAGAGCTTGCTTTTCAAAAGAGTTCTTATCACTTAGAATATTACATGCCTTTTGCCCTATCTCTCATTCTATTTATATGGGATATTCCCAAATGACCCTAAAAATACATATAGAGAGAATATTCAATAGAATATTCCATCTGAAGATACCACTACAAAACCAGTCATTACTACCGCTCATACTACTCGACCTCGGTCGTGGTTGATCGCTCGGCGACACGTTCCATTAATCACTGGTCGACCTCGGCCAATTTGCTCATGATAATCAAAAATTACTCATGATAGTTACCTCTTCGTGCTGAATTTTCTCAGTCGAATTTTGACCCATACAGGAAACATTTCAATCCTTCTATTATTCCGTTGACACTTTGTTTTCTTCTTGAAAGGCCCCAGGCGATCAAAGACCGACGATTTTGAACCTAGTTTTCTAAGTTGATTAAAGATGAAAAGTTCTCTTAATTAGCCAAGTTGAAGATTTTCCAATGGAAATATGTCCCTTCTCCCGTAGGTTCAGCGGAAAATATCAGTAACTCATTACTTATTGCACTTGAATTTCACAAATAATTTGTAAGGATTAGGGTCAAAAACATCTTATATACACCCTTATAGATTCTTTTATTTGGAGGAAAGTTGCGGTTTAACAATACAAAAAATCCTAATTCTCACCATAGATCGTGATGGAGCCCAACACCGTCTGTCGTCAGGCAAACTAAATGATAGTTTCTATGAGTCCACCAAACAGTAAAGTTACCAGGTCCTTTACTAGTTCTCACAGATATATATACTAAGAAGACAAGTAAAGAGACAAGGGATTTTTACGTGGAAAAATCCCACCCAAGGGGACAAAAACCACGACCGACACTTGTAGGATTTCAACTTTACTAACTTGTAATCTAAACTATTACAAGCCACTATGTAATGCACTATTACAAAGACTTCAACACACTAACTTGTAAACACTATTACAAGCCACTTTGTCACTACCTAGTTACAAAGACTTTGACTTATGACTAACTCTAGTCACACACAAACACAGATGGTTTAAGTATAAGAGGTTCCTAACAAGTTGCTTCTACAAAAGCGAGTAGGATACAATGAAAACAAAATGCAAGATTACAACTCAACTAAGGACACTAACAACACATTGTGAAACTTGTCCGTTTTAGTGGAGTTGTCTTCTTGCCCTTGAAACACTTGAGTCTTCAATGCTTGAGACCACTTCAATGCTTGAGAGAGTCCTTAGTAAATGCTCAAGTGAATATCTTGTTTTTCTTCAAACAAGATATTAAAGACCTTGGCACATTCCAAGAAGGATGTCCGATATCTTGAAAGTACACTACACAACTAATGGGAAGTGACTGTTGCACTGTTACTGCACTGTAGCGTGTACAGTTGCAGGCAGTCACTTTTCTGTCACAGCTTTTTACAGCTGTAGAGTTGACCCTGTATTTTCATATGTGAGTCTGTCTAGGGATCAGATCCTCCAACTGGTCCCTTGTATGTTTATCAGTACACTGTCCGGAATTCCTTGAGTTGAAGCTGACTAGTTATGTTGTTTACATATCAGGTCCTTTCTCTGGTTCTTCATATAAAAGTTTGTTAGATCATCAAAACAGAGTATAACCCATCAATTTCCTCCTTTTTGATGATGACAAACTTTTATAATTGGGAACCAGTTATATGAGCAATTATATATACTGACAGCAGTAGATACATAACAAATTATCGACCAGGTTCCTCACAAGTTCCCTTTGTCGATGTGCTTCCCCCTTAATCTCTGTCCATTGTCTCTAAAGGTTCAAAAATGTCCCAATTATCCCCAACTTCCCCCTTTTGGCATCATAAAAAGGCATAACCAGGCAGAAAGCATAAGGAAGTCCATTAAAGCTAACTCATGCCCCTTATGTGCACACAATATGAAAGAAAACAGAAGAAAAAGGCAGATAATCATTAATAAGAACATAAAAAGACTGATTTCATTGATAAAAGCTTTAAAACATAAGGAAGTCCTTGCTTGAGGAGCAAAGGACTGCATTTGGATTTCGCAAAGTAGGAGCAACTAGGCGGTATCCAATCCCAATCACAAAAAAAGATAAAGCACAAAACCTGATAGCCACAACACGTCATAGAAGGACTAGGGAAGACGGAGCTTATGGGGCACTAGAGGAGGAGGGCTTGAAGGAGGAGGCAGTGAGGGTGCGAAGAACCAGGTCCATGCGGGAATTTGCAGAGGACTGTTCCTCTAGCAGTTTTTCTTTTAGGTTCTCCACTTGGTGCTTCAGCTCAGCATTCTCCTTAGTCAAGCGGATTACTTCGTCATTTGATGAGCTACTAGAACCAGGTCCCCTTGAAGCTTGACTTGACACCTCCAGAATTGCAATCTGATCCTTCAGCCTCTTGATGGTATCATGCGCATCATTCAAGGCATTTATCAACTGAGAGATGGTAGAAGTGCTACCCCCAGCCTTTTTAAGGCACTCACACTCTTCAAGGGTTGTCTTAGAGAAACTTTGCTTGCGAGTTCCTACCCGAGGATTGTGGAGTGGAACCTTGTAGTGCTCAAAGACTCGAGTGAGCAGAAAGCCATAAGGGAGACCATAAGTCCCATACTTGACAGAGACAACCTTATCCATGTGATTGATCATAAGAGCAGGCAGGTTGACAGGCTTGAAATCGTCAATGGCTTCCATCAAAATCAAATCAGCCCTGGAAGCAACAGAATGCCTCTCAGCTCGTGGAAGAAGAACTTTGTTCACCAGCTCAAAGAGGAGTTGGTAAACAGGCAGCATAGCCTTCTTTTGCACCCGTTCCCCCTGCTGGACTGTCCCGGGTTTAACTATAGCTCTCCGAAAATCACCTCGACATGAAGACTTATCAGGGTCCACAGAAGACAGCCCTGTCGATGGAACATTTAGAATTGTCCCCAGGGCAGCGTCATCAAGGACAATATCCACACCTCCTACCAGCACGCAAACATGACCGTCTTCAGGAGTGAAGAGGGTAGCATAGAACTCGTCCACAGCGTCTTCGTATACTTTAGGTCCACTCACGTTAAACAAATCTTCCCATTTTTGGAACTCAACCATGGCCATGAGTTGACTCATGCCAGGCATCTCAGGATCAAAAGTACGACCCCACAACACACTTTGTTTTTGAACGTTTTCCTTCCACTTCCCACTACTGCTTGGTACAGTCTTCACAGAACCAGGTTCTCCCACAGTTTCTTCATCCCTTTTTCGTTTCCCTGACACCTTCACAGATTTCCCCTTGGAACTAGCAGACGCGGATTTCCTCTCGCTTACTTATCCAACCTCCTTCTGCTTGGCCTTCACCTCACTTTTCAGAATCTTTTTCTTATCACCTTTGCCAGACCCAGACGTTTTCCTCACTATTAAAGAACTAGGTTCCTCAGCAGTTTCTTCCTCTACATCAACCACAGGGATATCTTTATCCACCACTACCTGACCATCCTTTACCAACATCTTCTTCTTCTGTTTATTTCTTTTCTTACTCTTCTCAAGAGCCAAATCAACACCCTCCTTCTTGTGTTGCCTGGTGGATGGACGCTTCACAGATGGTTCTGGGGTGCTGACACTGTGACGACGTTTGAAACGAGCACTCGAAACTATGTCGTCTTCATCATCCTCATTCATGGGCTCACCAAGTGGAGTAATGGACTCAAGAGGAGGGGTGTAGAAGATTTGTTCTTGAGGGGACTGAGAAGGTAGAGAGTCAGGTCCCTCACTAGGTTTGGCAGATATAGACTCATGGTGAGGAGACTCAAAGAGGACCGTTGTTCCTTCATCCTCTAAAATGGATGACTCTGCTCCCTGAATTTCAGGAAAGGAGGAGAAGCCTTCAGAAGGGAGATTCTCAGAGGCGATGACCATTATGTTTTCGGCCGCCTGTTTTTCCGGAGACTCCATAGGAGTCGAGGAGTTGAGGAATGAGGAGTTGATGTACTGGTCGGGATCATCTTCTGAAGTTTCAGAGACTTGAGAGGCTTCAGTAGGTAAGGTTGTAGATGGTGATACAGAAGAAGAGGGGGGTACGACGACTGTTTCATCAGGTAGGGTTTTCGGTGAGGGATCAGCTGGAAGAGAAGATGAAAGGGGGGCTTCTGGGACAAGAGGTCCCTTGGGAGTTTCTGGTACAGGTAGAGGTGACGATGGAGTAGGAGCAAAGGTGGATACCTATGGAGGAGAGGACCCCTGATCCTCCACTGGAACAGTGTTGAGGTCAGTGGTGGTGGAAGGGGAGAGTTTAGTTGAGGAAGCCATTGTTGACAGCTAGTACAGGGAGTGAAAGAGAGAGAAAGAGAAGGTGTTGTTTTTGAGTACATGAGAGAATGTGTGTGTATAGATAGATTAGAGACGAGGGGACTTTATATGAGAATGTAGTAATGATGGGGAGGAGAAACGGGTTCAATTGGCGGTAGGCAGTTTTGGGAAGAGGGAAACGTGCAGAGGGAGTTGAAAGGGTGGAGTGATAGACGTAATGGATGTGTTTCCCGAAGAGGCGGAAGGTGTGGCAGCAATAACTAATGCAATTACTTTTTGTTTTTGAAAAAGGGTAGAGTACACATAGCCACTAACCTGGGGTATAAGGACCAGGTCCCGTACTTGTTTTGTTTTTGAAAAAAGAGATTGCTCAGTCTTCTTATGTTCTACAATGCCACTCCTCTAAATTCTATAATCATCATGTGTGTATACCTGCAACGATAATGATGTGAGTTGGACTTTATCAGAAAACACCTTAGCCATCTTTACCTGAGTAAGACATTCATAGCCAAAGAGGAGAACCAGTTCCCTAATTTGGTCTCAGCATGCCCAGTGCCATTCTATTCTTCTCAAAATGTTCCCTGCCCAGTGCCTTGGTGAAGATATCTGCAATCTGATCCTTAGTGCAACAGAACCTCATACTGATATGTCCCTTTTCAACATTGTCTCTGAGAAAGTGATGTCTCACGTCAATGTGCTTAGTCCTCTTGTGTTGAACTGGGTTCTTTGCCATGTTTAGCGCACTGGTATTATCACATAGAAGTGGAATGCTGTCAATAAACACTCCAAAGTCCTCCAGTTGTTGTTTGATCCACAGTAGCTGAGCACAACAGGAAGCAGCTGCAACATATTCTTATTCTGCTGTGGAAAATGCCAATGAGTTCTGCTTCCTTGTGACCCACGAGATTAGGCACGATCCAAGAAAGTGAGCCATCCCTGAAGTACTCTTCCTATCCACTAGATAACCTGCATAGTCAACGTCAGCATAACCAACAAGATTGAAATTGTCACCTGAGGGATAGTATAGGACCAGGTCCTGTGTGCCCTTGAGATAGTGTAAGATCCTCTTAGCAGCTTTCAGATGCGATTCCTTAGGATTGGATTGAAACCTTGCACACAATCCCACACTGAATACAATGTTCGGCCTGCTTGCTGTGAGGTAGAGAAGAGAGCCAATGATCCCTCTGTACATGGTTTGATTTACAGGAGAGCCAGAATCATCCATGTCAAGTTTGGTAGCCACTGCAATGGGTGTATCAATCACCTTGGAGTCTTCCATGTCAAACCTCTTGAGCAATTCCTTGATATATTTCTGCTGACTGATGCATGTACCCTTGATGGATTGTTTCACTTGAAGACCCAGGAAAAAGTTCAGTTCCCCCATCATGCTCATCTCAAACTCACTTCCCATGAGCATTGCGAATTCCTTACACAGTGAATCTGTTGTAGCCCTAAAAATAATGTCATCAACATACACCTGGACTATAAGAAGGTTCCTTCCTCGTTTCTTCAGAAATAGAGTGTTGTCAATCTTGCCTCGTGTGAATCCATTGTCTAGTAGAAATTTAGACAGCCTTTCATACCAAGCTCTGGGAGCTTGCTTTAGGCCATACAAAGCTTTGTCCAGCTTGAAAACATGCTCTGGATGAACGTGACTTTCAAACCCAGGAGGTTGCTTGACATACACTTCTTCCTTGAGATATCCATTCAAGAATGCACTTTTCACATCCATTTGGAATAATGTGAATTCCACATGGGATGCAAAAGCAATGAGAATTCTAATGGCTTCCATACGAGCAACATGAGCAAAAGTTTCATCATAATCGATCCCTTCCTCTTGATTGTATCCTTGAACCACAAGCCTAGCTTTATTTCTGGTAGTTTTCCCATTCTCATCCAGTTTGTTCCTGAACACCCACCTGGTTCCTGTGATGGTTTTGTTTGACGGTCGAGGTACCAAATGCCACACTTTGTTTCTTTCAAACTGATGAAGCTCCTCCTGCATAGCAATGATCCAATATGCATCCCTCAGGGCTTCCTTAATATTTTTGGGTTCCATTTGAGATAAAAAGGCTGAGAAGGCTAAATAATTTCTGGTTTTGGATCTGGTTTGAACTCCGGAATCAAGAGGAGTGATTATGTTATCAAGAGGATGAGATCTCTTATGTTTCTAGTTTGGGATTTGAAATTGATTTGAGGAGGAACTTGGCAGATTGGAGGGGTTTCCCTGAGTCTCTTGTTCTGCTACCTGGGGAGTACCTTCCACAGCATCTCCAACTCTTTCTTCAGCTTCTGTGGGAGAGATTGGGGTACCAGGTTCCTCCTGTGTTCCTGAGGAAGACGTTAAGTTGCCTTCAATCATCTCCTTGGCTTGACTCATCATGTCTTCCTTGCCATTTGATACATCAGAAATCTCTCCAGGAACCAAGAGTGGTTCATTGTCTTGATCATCACTATTGTTGTCCCTGTTTGAGGAAGGAGTTTCATTGAAGAGCACATGAACACTCTCTTCTACACATTGGGTTCTTTTGTTGTACACTTTGTATGCTTTGCTTTGAGAAGAATATCCCAAAAAGATTCCTTCATCACTCTTGGTATCGAACTTTCCTAACTGATCCTTCCCATTGTTCAGAACATAGCATTTGCAACCAAAGGCTCTCAGATGGGTTATTTTAGGCTTTCTTCCATTGAGTAATTCATACGGGGTCTTGATCAGGAAGGACCTGATCATTCACCTGTTCACCAAGTAGCAGGCTGTATTGATTGCTTCAGCCCAGAAATATTTAGCAATTCTACTGTCTATAAGCATTGTTCGAGCCATATCTTCCAAGGTTCTATTCTTCCTTTCCACTACTCCATTATACTGAGGAGTCCTTGGAGCTGAAAAGTTGTGTGTGATTCCATTCTCAGTGCAGAATTCATCAAACTTTGCATTATCAAATTCAGTTCCATGGTCGGATCTGATGCAAGCTGCCTTTAAGTCCATCTTCACTTGGATTTTCTTGACAAAGGCCACAAATACTTCAAACATCTCATCTTTGGTTCTAAGAAATAATGTCCAAGTGAATCTTGAGTAATCATCCACAATCACAAAGATGTACTTCTTTCCACCTCTGCTTGGAATTCTCATAGGTCCACACAAATCCATGTGGAGAAGTTCAAGGGGTCTGGATGTGCTAACATCTTTCTTGGGCTTAAAAGATGATTTCACATGTTTTCCCTTGGCACATGCATCACATACTCTGTGCTCCTTGAACTTGGAGTTGGGCAGACCACGAACCAGGTCCTTCTTTATCAGCTTGTTCAGGAGAGAAAAGCTGGCATGACCCAACCTTCTATGCCAAAGCTCTGCATCATCATCAACTGCCTTCAAGCAATTCACTTCACCAGCTTCCAACGATTCGAAATCAGCAACATAGATGTTCTTGTGTCTCTTGGCTATCAATACCACTTCTCCAGTTACTAGGCTGGTAACTGTGCACACTTTGGACAAGAACTCCACTTTGTTTCCTTTATCACAAATTTGAGAGACACTCAATAAGCTATATTTCAATCCATCCACATAGTACACATTTTCGATTGAGTGTTCCAGAAACTTTCCAACTCTTCCAACACCAAAGATGTATCATTTCTTTCCATTGCCAAAAGATACATCCCCTCCCTTCAGGACTTTCAATGAGAGAAAATCCATGGTATTTCCAGTCATGTGCTTTAAGCATTCACTGTCCATGATCCATTGTAGTCCAGTTCCCCTCACTGATCCCTGCACAAGTATCTCAATGGTTAGATTTAGGAACCCAAACTAGTTTGGCTCCCTTGTAGTTAGGAAAGGGATGAATAAGAACTCTTCTAGTCCATGCCGGTAGGAATTGATATTTCTTGCTGGGACCTGGTCCCTGTTTAGTATTTCTCCTGCCTGCAAACATCTTGTTTTTCTGGACTGATTGATCCCTGGCTGGGCAGCTTTCCTTGAAGTGCCCGTTGTTCCCACAATGGGTACATAGCCAATTGTCTGGGACTGTGACATATTTGCTATGTGGGTTGTAGGGAGTTTTCTCCTTTTGAAACCCGATTCCTTGCTTGTTTCCAGAGTTGTTAAAGTACATACCAGTGACAGCATCTGTGGATCAGGTCCAGTTCAGTGATTTTTTAAGATAAGATTTTATTTTTCTCACTTCTGCTTGCAACTCCCTATTTTTCTCAACCTCACTGGACAAACTTGTTTTGGCCTCATTCAGTTCTTTCTCAAGCTTGATATATTTTTCACGGGCTATTTCCTTTCCTTTATCCACACTTGAGGAACCATGTTCTAGTCTAAGTCCCTGAATGGTTTCTTATAAATCTGTGATTACTACTAGAAGGTCATCTCTTTCCTGCTCTACAGCATCAATCCTCTCACTCAGGTTAACTTTTCCATTTCTTAGATTATTCACAGTTTCTTTCAGATCTACCACCACTATAGTTAGATCATCTCTCTCACTCTCAACACTGTTGATTTTACACATTAGAGACTCTTTTTCTCTTTCAAGATTATTTATAGTTTCTTTCAAGTCAACCCCACACACAACTAGGTCATCTCTAGTTTGTTCTACTTCTCTTAGTTCTATGGTCAATAAGTCCTTATCTTCAACTAGGTTGTAGTAGGTATCAATGAGAAAATTTGACAATGAAATTAATTTTTTACGAGAATAGGACTTCAGATTTCTCTGAACATCCCTAAAGTTTACCTCATCTGTTTCATCTTCTTCTTCATCAGATTTTGCCATAAGAGCAAACAATGAGTCATACTCCTTAGCCTTGTTCTCAAATTCCATCATAGAGCTATTTTCTGCTTCAGGTTCCTCATCTGATTCACTTGATGAATCTCCCCAGGCAGCAAGAGTCTGCTTTACAACATTGTCAGCTGCGCTTTTTCTGCTAAATCTTTTGTCAGGAACCTGGTTCCTCTTTGCAACTTTGTCAGTGTTGTGCTTGTAGTGTCTTGCTTCAGGAACGGGCAGTCTTTTATGAAATGTACTGGCTTACCACATTTATGACATAAGTCATAGTTTATAGGTTTGCTTGAGCTGCCTCTTCTTGGTATTCCCCCGTTCCTTCGAACCATCTTCTGGAATCTTTTGTGAGATAGGCCATGTCGTTGTCCTCTTTTCTTGACTCATGTTTTTCAGCTTGAAGAACCAGGCTCTTCTCCTTCTTAGGCTCCCTTCTTTCACTGTCCTTTTTTCTTTTCATCTCATACGTTTTCAAGTTTCCTATCAACTCATCCATTGTTAAGACTTGCAAATCCTTTTCTTCGGTGATAGCATTTACTTTGCTTACCCAGGAGTTAGGCAGAACACTTAAGATCTTTCGCACTAGCTTGTTCCTAGGAATGACTTCTCCTAGAGAGAGAAGCTCATTGATAATGGAAGTGAATCTAGTATGCATATCTTGTATAGATTCATCGTCCTTCATTTTAAACAACTCATACTCGGTAGTGAGCATATCGATCTTGGACTGCTTCACTTGCGTTGTTCCTTCATGAGTAGTCTGCAGAGCTTCCCAGATCTCTTTGGTTGAGTGACACGCCGAGACCCTGTTGTATTCATCTGGTCCTATGCCACACATGAGAATTTTCTTTGCACGAAAATTCTTTTCCACAACTTTTCTGTCAGCGTCGGTGTAATCCTTCCTGGTTTTTGGCATCAACAGACCAACTTCTCCAACCTTGTGCATAGGAACATGAGGACCATCAAAGATGATTTCCCACAACTCAGAATCTTCAGCCATTATGAAGTCGTGCATATGGGTCTTCCACCACCCATAGTACTAACCGTTGAACCTAGGAGGTCGATACGTTGATTGTCCTTCTTCGAAGTTTGGTGGAGCAGCCATTACAGATCCTTTCTAGGTGTTAACCGTTTAGAAAGAGCATGCTATGATACCAATTGATAGTTTCTATGAGTCCACCAAACCGTAAAGTTACCAGGTCCTTTACTAGCTCCCACATATATATATACTAAGAAGACAAGTAAAGAGACAAGGGATTTTTACGTGGAAAAATCCCATTCAAGGGGACAAAAACCACGACATACACTTGTAGGATTTCAACTTTACTAACTTGTAATCTAAACTATTACAAGCCACTCTGTAATGCACTGTTACAAAGACTTCAACACACTAACTTGTAAACACTATTACAAGCCACTTTGTCACTACCTAGTTACAAAGACTTTGACTTATGACTAACTCTAGTCACACACAAACACAGATGGTTTAAGTATAAGAGGTTCCTAAAAAATTTCTTCTACAAAAGCAAGAATGATACAATAAAAACAAAATGCAAGATTACAACTCAACTAAGGACACTAACAACACATGGTGAAACCGGTCCGTCTTAGTGGAGTTGTCTTCTTGACCTTAAAACACTTGAGTCTTTAATGCTTGAAACCACTTTAATGCTTGAGAGAGTCCTTAGTAAATGCTCAAGTGAATATCTTGTTTTTCTTCAAACAAGATATTAAAGACCTTGGCACATTCCAAGAAGGATGTCCCATATCTTGAAAGTACACTACACAACCAATGGGAAGTGACTGCAGCACTGTTACTGCACTGTAGCGTGTACAGTTGCAGGCAGTCATTTTTCTATCACAACTTTTTACAGCTGTAGAGTTGACCCTGTGTTTTCATCTGTGAGTCTGTCAAGGGATCTGGTCCTCCAACTGGTCCCTTGTATGTTTATCAGTACACTGTTCGGAATTCTTTGAGTTGAAGCTGACTGGTTATGTTGTTTACATATCAGGTCCTTTCTCTGGTTCTTCATATAAAAGTTTGTTAGATCATCAAAACAGAGTATAATCCATCACTAAAGAAAATCAACATCACGATAGAAAGTTCATAACACTTTTTAAATCAAGTAATGAAATAAATAAGTAGAATTTGGGTTTAGAAACAATAATAAAACCAACATCTTCGCCAAGATACGAAGCATGAATAAAATATAAAGCTGAATATCATAACAACGATACAACCATAAACAATTATCTAAAATTCTCAAAGCCCGGTGTCACAAGTGCATGAGCATCTAGTATAATATACAAAAATACTACAATTGTTGTCTGGAATGAAATGTAGACAAAATACAATAAAATTCAAATAGAGTCGAAACCTTCAAGGAACATCAAATCCAAATTCAAACATACGCTCAAGTCCAAAATCACCATACAGACCTATTAAAACTATCTAATCCCGATTTCGAGGCCGTTCTACTCAAAAGTCAAACATTGGTCAACTCTTGCAACTTAAAATTTTCAAATTGATTATATCAAATCAATCTCGAACCTCTAGAACAACAAAGCTAATCATATGCGCAAGTCGTAATACATCATATGAAGCTACTCAGAGTCTCAAATCATACGAAATGTTAGAGCTCGAAACGATCGGTCAAGTCGTTACATAAAGTTAAAGAAGTAGAACTTAATTATATTGTTTTTCTACTTGACAAGCAGTGTTGAGATATTGGCGTTTACTCGTAAAACGCAGTTAAATTTATAACATGGCTTACAGACAAGTGAATCGATTTGACCTAAAAATATTAAGTAAATAAGAGCAAAAAGATTACGAAATGAAATTGAAGGAAACACAAGCCATGCTATATGCTTAATCTTTCCGATCGACAACAAAAAATTATGTTTCATTGACACCATTCTTCAACCATTTCATATCATGAATATTTCAACGATCATCAACAATAATAATTTTGAACTTAGCCATATGATAATTAAGTTCGAATTATCCTTCGGCTTTGTAAATGACTTACTTTTATAGTGCGAAAGAGAAACATTTCTTTTACAAATAGATTCTCCCGTTTGGTTTGATTAGCTCCATTGACCAATCAAATAGTTGAATTAAACATTTAATTCGAAAATATTAATTGGTCTACGAACATTAAACTTTAATTAGCATGTGCTTTACTTGGCATGTCATCTAATTTTTTTTTGCTGTTGTTGATCTTGAAGTTGATTTGGCTTGTCACCTTAAAGATACATGACGTTATCATGTTAGTTGAAATTGACTTAGCATGTTACACGTTTGATAAGTGACAAGCGTTTAAGATATACGATAAAATGACTTCTTATGGATCGTTGGTTAATTAATGAAGTGTTGTTTATTATGTGAAACCTAATAAGATAGCATAATCCATATCAAGTTTGTACATATATTAGGACATAAATTTTTATTTCTTATTTGGACTATCTTTTTTATCTAGACATTTTAATTTCATATGATTTAATTCAATAGTACAAAGGTGATTGAAATAGTTTGTCTCTTAATTTAGTATATGAAATGAAAAAAAATAATACTAAAATGAATTAAAGTTCTAACATATTCTTTTTATTTTAGCTATGTACTTTTTGTAGGACATGAGTACATCTACTTTATTACAAGTCACCAAAAAAATGGTTAATTTGTTCGAATAAATTAAACAATTCAGACTGCTTCTAGTTAATGTAATTGTTTAATAGAGGCAATTTGTTATCGTTACGTTGTAATATTATACTAACGTAATAACTGCCCTTTATGAGATGTAAAACTTCGCATTTCTCTCCCACTTTCCTGTTATTCTCTCGTTCTTTCTCTCTCTCTCTCTCTCTCTCTCTCTCTCCCTCCTTCGGCATATCAATCTCTCCCCATTGAAGCATAATCTCAGATTCCAAAGTAAGAATCATCAATCAATTTTATAATTACCTCAAATTAGGTGATGTTTTATTTTTTTCAGCTGAACATATCAGTTATTTTCCCTCTTCTTAATGTTTATTTCAATGCAATCATTATTTGATGATCTGGGTATTTTATAGTAACATTCTTTTTTATCTTTGTATTTGGGATTTTGTTGATTCTTTGAAATTATCTGAGTTTTGTATATTCTAGATATTCTGGTTGGCCTAATTAGTCTGATTACCATTTATGTCATGTGGGTTTGTTGTGGAATTTGAACTGCTTCTGCCCTTTTTGATTTATGATGCTACCAATCACTTGTAAAGTCTGTATCTTCTCTTGCCAGCACCACTTTTTCTTTCTGATGTTTTGCTTTATCAGAGTGGCTTCTGGTTTGGATTGATGAAAACAGTCTGTTTTCAATAATTTTTGAATATACACTACTGCACATGTTGCATTTAGTTTGATAGAAAATGTTTCCTGCGGTAAATGTCTTACTTTGAGAAGTCACTTTTAGGACCATTTTTAAGTGTTGGTTGGTATACAATTTGTTGTACTTGGTAATCCTACAAGGTGTAGGATAAGGCACAAAGATAGTGTCGTGACGATACTTTTGAGTATTAAAGTTGACAACAATGTCTAAGTAACTAAGTGTTGATCAAATGAAGTAATGTGGTGTAAGAGTTGGCATATTTGAATAGGAAATGACTTGAGGTAACCAAAGTGAAAAGCATCCAAGGAAAATATATTCAACCATGTCAAAGACACCTAGAGAAAGCAACAAAGGAGATTCTATCGATTTGATTAAATTTCTCTTTCTATGCAATAGGATTGTAGGACTTTTACAAATGCTAATTGAATGCCCCTGCACCAGGGGCGAAGCTAGAACATCAGTTTGGACGAGTCCAATAACTTTTGCTTAGACCTTTATTGTATTAGGAAATGCATTAAATAGGTATAATTATTTAATTGCGAACTCAATAATTAAAACGAGCTATGGGTTCGTGGCATTTCAGAACCCATAAACTTCAAATCCTAGCTCTGCCTCTGTCTATCACATGCATATCTTCCTTGAGTCCTTCAGGTAACTGACTCATTATATGTGGGTTCTTTACAACAGGTGGTCAAGTTGAAGGAGAACAGCTTGTTAGAGAGCAATGAGCCAGCGCCCGTCTGCACTTACAAGACCAACTTCAAGTATGATCTCACTGCTCCATCAAAATTCTTTTTATATGCTAATGTAGCATCCAAGTTTAATAAAACGGTGCAAGTTTAAAGTGCTTCATATGAATGCATAAATAAATACTTCTCAATTTCTGATACGATAAGTGTCTATGTGAAGTAGCTGCCTGTAGTTACAGATACATGCAGAAATGGTGGCAGTTGAATATGATTCATGCTGTTTGACGAGTTAGCTATAATAATATAATCCAAATAATGTATCAGCCCTTCTCTAGTGCATCACGCCATGTCTTTGTATTAGTGCAAATTTGGAAGTACAAAACAGCCATTAGGAATTAGTAGCGGAACGAGAAATTCGATTTTTAATGGAGATTTTGTCTGTAGGTCTTGCACATTAATGCGCATACTCAGACTCCTCGTTGGTTATTAGCAATTTAAATGCTCCTAGGAGAATTTTATGCACACTCTTTCGCAATCAAACATATCCAGTTTAGTTCTGGTTCATGTTCAATTTCTTAAGGTTGTGGCGGTGAGCTACAACGGCCTGGTCATTCAACTGAGTTGTGAAAGAGAACGTTGAAGAATAATGCAAGCTTTGTCCATAGAACTCTCACGTTGAGACTGGAGAGACTCTTTGTGTTCAACATGGGATAAAGAGGTCCAGTTCTCTTGCTTTGTAGCGGAACTGGAAGCAGAAGGTGGATCTTCTACAATCATATTTCTTTTATGATGAGGTTATCTGACTCATCTTAGAAGAAGTTCACATGAAAGTTGAAATGATAAAACCAAAGAGGAATAACGTAGTAGCCATGTAGGTGGATCCCATGTCTGTACTGAAGATTTTATTGTTAGATCATTTTGAGTGACTGGAGTGTTACACTTGTCTTTTGATGCTGCTGTTTGCTTCACAAAATTAGTGACAAATACAGATCCATTTATTTGAGAGTAAAACTACACCCTGCTTTTAAAATAAATAAATTAGTATATCTTTTTGATGGTTACTCGACTATAGTATCTACAACTTTGCATGTTGCTAGATGAGGTCCTTTGTGAGAAAAATTGGGATTTGGAGTTATAACTTTTAACTTCTTCTTGTGCAGTTAGAGATAGTTCTATGCTTCTGTTTCTTCCAACTAACTGCTGTGTTTTGTTACAAACGGATAATTGATCTTTATTGCTCTCAGTTTCATATGATAAGCTACTCCCATGTCGTTGTATAGATACCTCCAACCTTTCCACTCTTTGAATAATTAGAATTTATCTTTTACTTCTTGTGTGATGGTAATTGTAAATTCGCAGGTAAAAGAAGATTGAAAGATCTTTTGCTTCAAAAAGATAATCGTGTATGTGCTGATTGTGGTTCTCCAGACCCTAAATGGGCGTAAGTTTCAGCACCTGATGCCTATCTTTCTATTTGTAGGAGTGTGGATTCTTTTTGGATAATAACAGGATAAGAAATGCATAATCCACATATCTAACGATTTTATGATTGTATTTTATGAGCCCCTCTCTATATATGCATATATTTGAGCTTCTAATATTCTTTTGTGTTTTTTTTTCCGGGGTTTTATCACTTTCTTACATGTAGCTTTCTTTGTTATTTCTCCCTATTCTTCTATAACTCCTGCCATGTACATCTTGGAGCTGTTCCTTCGAGGACTGTAATTTTAGCTAGCAAAGCTTCCCTCATATAGAGACCACCTGTATAAAGATATTTGTCAGATTAAGTGAATAAAAAAAGTTATTAGATGTAAAGGTATTTATTCCAGTTCAGTGACCAGCATTGAAGGTTAGCAAGTAAAGACCATATTGGCAAATCAAATTAATGATATGGTGAGAACAAATTCATCCGTTGTAGTCCTGGTAAAGTACAGCTTGACTCCTTCCTGGTATAAGCTTCTGGCCTTAACTACCCTGTCGGTGTAGCCTGTTATTACCATACCCTAGTCTATGGATCATAACTCAAGCCATCCATTTAGTAACGATTAAAAGGTAAACAAAATAGGATGGTGCAGATAAGGAAGAATAAACTTAGAGGTCTAGACATATAATGTCAGTTATTCTTGGAGAAAAAGATAGTGCCTTGGTCAGAGAGTATTTTAAGTTTTAAGTAAGTGGTGTAAACAATGGAAAAAGATGGGAAATGGGATACAATGGCTGAAATAGCTTTTGCACTTTAGCAGTTGGGGGCCAATTGTGACTTTATTGATGCTCCCCCACCCCACCTCCCCCAACCCCCCTTTTCCTTTCAAGTGATCCGGTCTAGCCCACGTTCCAAAGATCCGTCCAGTTGAAGAAATGGAGCGACTGCATTAGGTCCCCTGGGCCAAGCCAGTCTTGACTCCTCCCTAAAGAAGGCTAGGGCCAGTTCTAGGCCTCGCTTACCAGGTCTGGTCGGTCCAACTTGCTGAGATGACCCGACCCTTTTGTTAGGTTTAGTTGAGACAGTACGGAATATGATGACATTGATTCAACCTTAAAGGGTGTTTATGTAATTCTTGTGTGCAGTTGCTCTAGACTTCTTTTTCCCTCTAAAGTATCTAATTTTTGAAAACTAATTTAAGAAAAAGAAATAGAAACTATAATTTGAATAGAAGGGAGCATAAGTGATACAAATGTCCCTCTGGTTGTTTCTGTTTCAAGTATCTCAAAGTAATTTTTCTCCTTTCTTCCATTTCTCTCCAATATCTTTATAGTGCTTGCATTGTATTCCTCAATACCAGGTCGACCAATATTGGCGTTTTCATATGCTTAAAATGCTGTGGTGTGCACAGAAGCCTTGGAACTCACATTTCAAAAGTAAGTTTTCCAGGGCCAGTTGTTGTCCATATTTCCTCCTCTTTAGAGCTGATGCTGTCCATGATTTACAGCTTGAACTAAACTTTTCTTAATTGAGATGCATATGCAAATTTAGTTTTATGGATTTACTTTTCCTAGGCATAGAGCCTAACATCCTTTTTTCCATTTTCTTCATAATTGACTGCAGACTGATGTTTTGATGTTCTAAATTCTGTAGGGATTGTTTCTATTACCATTTCCATGGTAGCATATAACCAAGTTCTTGTAGCCTTGAACTGTTCGTTTATAGTAGTTTAACTAAATTGGTGGCATGGAACCAAACGATTGCTTCCTAGCACTGTCAAATGCTAAAGAGTTTTTTTTTCCACCTTTATTCTTTACGATACCATACGGCACACGCGTCATTGGAAGTTTGCTCCATGATCATTAAAGAAGGAGAACAGGATGGCAATAAGTTAATGACTGATCACTTTCCCTGTCTGACCCATAATTTACTGTTGTTGGCAAGTTTCCAGCTAAATCCTATTGGAAGTCATCGAAATATTTGAATTATAACACAGATGATACTTTTAATTTCTTATATCACTTTGCTAACATTACAGAAAAACTTGAACAAGTATTTTTCTTTTCGTGGCACGTGTTCTATCTTATTGCATCCTGGCACATGCTGCTTAGCTAATTGTCTTCTGGCAACCTGACTACAGATAACTCTCCGATCCCACAAGAAGTCTCTATGTGTTTCAATATTTCTAGATGTGGACAGCGAGTTATATTGGCAAAAAAAATATCTGTTACCCTTAGATTGATTTTGTTTTTAAGTTACAGAGTTGGATTGGTAAAGCACCAAATTTCTCAGTTTCCTTTAGCTTACTACATAGCAGGTGCCAAGGACATAGACCTAGGAAAGGTCATTCCCTTGCCTTAACTCTCTACTCTTTCTTCTAAAGGTCATGTTCCTATAACTCTGAAATTGTCGAGAGTGTAGATCATATTTCCCTGGTGCATTTTTATTCCTTTCCCTACGTGGGAAACGGTAATATTATTCTTATAAATTCAAACTCTGAAGTCTGATCTCTTGCAATTGTTTCCCTCTATCTTATGACTATGACGTTGCAGGTTTTGTCTGTGACATTAGATGAATGGTCTGACGATGAAATTGATTCAATGATTGAGGTTGGAGGTAATGCTTCGGCAAATTCAATCTATGAAGCTTATCTTCCTGAAGGAATTTCAAAGCCAGGACCAGATGCCAGCCACGAGCAGCGTTCTAAATACATCAGGTTAGATCTGATGTCGAAGTGTGGTTCTTTCTATTCATCTTTAAGACTTGAAAGCAATTTTTATTCCTGGATTTCAGCCTTCATGAGCTTTTCCTCATCAAATGTTGTGTCAATTATCTGGTAAAATATGGATACGTGGGCTTGGAGATGACATGAGTATGTGGCTTCCTAAATGAGGACTTCCCGCTATTCAATTATGCTCCCTATCCTCTTGAATTTCCATCCTTATCTTTCCTGTTTTTGTCTACTCCTAGACCTTGTCAATTAATGGCATTCTCGTATTTGGTAACTACCATATTATTATCTTCATGTAGATTAAATGATAGTTTCTGGTTCTCTGAGCCAAATTCAGCAAAATTCGATGTCCATTGGTTCATATGGAAAATAGAAATTTCTGAACTTAGAAATTATATAAAAGTACAACAAAAAAAAATGCAAATATTTGCATGTTCTAACTATTAAAAAGGTGTCTAAAAAAATAGTCATAGATGGATCTGTTTGACTTGTAAAACAAAGTTGGTAAAGGATGAAGGCAGTTGAAATACATGGAAGGAAGTAAATAAGTTCTGAGATATGTATGTGATACGGTACTTTTAGGCTATGTTGCTCGTACTCTCCGAAAATGTGTCCCGATACGTGTCGGATCCTCCAAAAATAGTGCATTTTTGAAGGATCCGACACGGGTGTGACTACATTTTGGAGAGTCCGCGCAACATAGCTTTTAGGATAATAATTCTAAGTTGCCACAACATTATAAGGAGCATAATTGATCTGATATATCTCTCTCACTCACCAAAGACAGAAAATGTTGTTTGTTTACTCAACACTTTCACATAATTTATGTCACGGGACTCCTCCTCCATGGAGGCAGCAGCACGCAAATAGCCTCTGTGGGACCCATAGTCTACAAGCCAGCCTTCACTTATCTTAGGTTTCTTGGCATGACCTTGTGCCCATGGTGAAGCTTTCCTCAGAGGCTAAGCTTCAGCTTGGCTTCAACTGTATCTCCCATTTCATGTAGCATATTCCTGGCGCACATCTCACATGCGAGGTCTATAAGCACATCTGAAGATGGCTAAGGACATGATCATCCCACGCCTGGCATTGGACGTTGCTCTCGGTGTGCACTGTCCAATCCTCAAGCTTGACACTTGTCTTGTGCTTGTCGTGATGCACATGGTTTTTGCCCGAGTAAGGCAATCTTTAAGTCTTTGGCCTATGTTATGTGCATCCGTCAAGAAACCAGACTTGATAAGCATATTCTTCAACATCTTAAGAAAGGGTCTCTCACCGAAAACCCAATTCTATTTATAATTCGAGAACATGTGGCAGGACACTCATGGCATGCATGCAGCTGTCGCCCATAGGCTAGGCCCTACGGCTCACCCCAAGTCCTTGCTAACCTCCCTTGGCTCCTCTAGCTCAATGTCAGCGAGCTGTACTGACACTTGCGTAGATGCCCTGGCTGCGCAGCGTTATGGGCTCCAAGTCATCAATGAAGGCAGCCATAACAGTTATCTTGCTATTCTGCATAACTACAATTGGAAACTGTCTTCTGTTACATGTCTGTTGCCTGTTACACAGTGACTTTATTGCTCATCTTTTCTCTGTAGGTAAGTAACTAGTAACATATGAAATTCATAAAACATTCATGTCTGGCATTAATGCTTAGTCCTGATAGCATCCAGAGACAAGCTCGTATTGCATTCCCTGTACATGGCATTGGATGATTGTACCCTCTAGACATTTCTGTTCTAAACGATATATGAAGCAGTCGTGGCTCATATCATTCATTTGCTTCTTTGACTCTTGGCTTTTCTGTGCTGCTTACTGATGAAGGAACAGATAAAAGCCTTGAGTAATTTTTATGTGACTTGTAGGTCTCGTTTCATTGATGTAAGCATGTTTTTTTCTAAAGGTCTAAGTATGAGTCTCGTTTCACTGATGTAAGCATGTTTTTTTCTAAAGGTCTAAGTATGAGCGTCAAGAATTCTTGAAACCAAGCTTGCGTATATTGTCAAATCCAAAAAAGAGTTCTCTTAAAACAAGTTTATCCAGCAAGATCACGGACAGCTTTCGAAGTTCAAGTTCGAGTTTACAAAAATCTGTAAGTTCTAAGTAGGCGTTTGGACATAAGAATTGTAAAATTCCAAAAAATGGTGAATTTTTTTTTCAAGTGAAAATGGTATTTGAAATTTAGAGTTGTGTTTAGACATAAATCTCAGTTTGGGTTGTTTTTGAAGTTTTCTGAGTGATTTGAGTGGAAATTTTGAAAAACAACTTCTTGGAGTTTTTCAAATTTTCGAAAATTTCCAAAATGCATCTTCAAGTGAAAATTGGAAATTTTATGAACAAATGCTATTTTCGGAAAAAGTGAATTTTTTCTGGAAAAAAGGAAGGTTTTTTTTTTTAATGTCCAAACAAGCTCTAAGTTTCTCCCATGTAACGATCTTCATCCTCTTTCCGGCTAACAGTCTTCTACTTCACAATGTTGGACTTATGTGGAATAGTTGATAATTTCTCTTTGACTATGCTTTCGTGATCATTTCTCTGCTGTTAATGCTCAATTTGGTCACAGGAAGGCATGGTAGAATTCATTGGAATGCTGAAGATTAAAGTAATTAAAGGAACAAACTTAGCCATCAGAGATATGCTTTCAAGTGATCCTTACGTTGTCCTGGCTCTTGGCAAGCAGGTTAGTCGTCCTTTATCATGGTATTTAATTATCAGGATGAAGAGAAGGAAGGGGTTTGAAGCCTTTGTTCAATGAATGAATTTTGGTAGAATTTCCCGTTGTGTCCCTTATTTTGAAGATCGTGGTTTCCCCCCTTGTTTTCTACATGATGTGGGTAGAATGTAGAATACAGGAATTCCTTGTGTTTTGCTTGTCAAGTTTTTAGACCTTCCGATGCTGCATATTCCTACTTATACGTACTCTCCTGAAGAACTGACAAGTATAAATTGGTTCCGCGTGTTTCTCTCTCTTACCTGGTTCTTTTATTCAGAAAGTGCAAACAACAATCGTAAAGAGCAATTTGAATCCAGTTTGGAATGAAGAACTAATGCTTTCAGTTCCGCAAGATTATGGGGCTGTAAAACTGGTAATAATTCCATTCTACCTTTCTCTGACAATATTGAGTAACCATTCTCTCCTTTTTATTTTCCTTCTTCTCGGTCTGCGTAGTTTTATATCTATAACTTCAATGATTTAATTCGATGATGTCACATACTTGTATCTTTTTTGGCTTCTGATTGTTGAATGGGTTAACTTTGATTCATGGAGCTTAATGGTATTAGAAAGATGAAAATGGTGAGAAACTATTGCAGTTGATTGGTTGTCTTCTTCTGAGCAAGTTTGTGGTTATTGCTTTTCACAGTTGACCAATGAAGCAGCACCAATCAGGTTTTGGTAGAGAAATATACTTGCATAATTCTGTGAGGCCATTTACTGTAAGATACAGAGATAATTATTGACTGGAACTGCATTGCCTTGTTTTAATTATAGTTTGTTTACCATGATCTAACAGGAACAACACACAACACAACACAACAACCCAGTATAATCCCACAAGTGGGGTCTGGGGAGGGTAGTGTGTACGCAGACCTTACCCCTACCCTAGGGTAGAGAGGCTGTTTCCAATAGACCCTCGGCATCCTTCCCTCCAAGAACTCCCCACCTTGCTCTTGGGGTGACTCGAACTCACCTCTTGGTTGGAAGTGGAGGGTGCTTACCATCAGAGTAACCCACCTTGTCCACGATCTAACGGGAAGATCCCTAATTTTCGGAGACTTAAAACTGCTATGCATTGTCACAGATTTCAGCTTGAGCTGGAAAAACTGGAAAAAAAGAAAAAAGAAAAAAGCAAACACATATTTTGTACTATATTTTAAACATCAGTAAGCTTTATAGAGACTGTTGCAAGCATGAAATGTCATCAGAGCTCCTACTCTGCACTGCAGTCTGCACCAGCAGATTTTAATGCAGTAACTGAATTAATGACACAGGGATTTTAGAGTTACAATTTTGATAAGTTTCTGTTACGGTCATCAGAGTAACTCCAGCATAATGACTTATTTACTCCAGCAGGCAGTAAGTATTATATGTTAATAGGTACACACTTTGTTTCTGGCATTTCAAGAGTTACTCAGAAGTGGTAAATCAATCACACAGTGTCCATAGTAGAAAGAGAAGGCATTTAAGTATCTTACTATATGAGACTGAATGTATAATTTTTGCGTAACTTTCCGCTTCTTTCTTCAACTTTTTTCCTTTAATATGCTTTTCCTATTATAAGAATTCGTGTCCTTCAGTGGAAAAGGTACCTCGTCCTTGAACCGAGAATCCGTTTCCATCTTATTCCTACTTTGAGCAAAACAGCAAACCGGACTAACTCGTTTGGTTCAACTTATTTGCTTTTTGCTCAGTCTAGCTAATCAAGCTTTTTTCCTGAAATAACCAGTAGCTTTTCTTGTCAATTCTTGTCTGTAGGGGTAAATTAATGTTTCATTTATATGCATTGTCTATATAACTTCATTTTCCGCAGGATCAGAAGGGAAGTTTGGTTTTTTTTGATTATGTGTAAGAGCTATTTTCCTGGTAAAACTGACAGTATTTATCCGGTCAAATGGATGCCTGAACTTTTTGTTCAGCCACTTGTTTGGCTTTGGCTAAAGCTATGTGACTAAATAAAGTCCATTGCCCTCTGCTTTGATCATTTGTTAGAACTCAATACTGACACACAAAACTTACAAATGACTAACTTGCCGCTTCTCCTTTGGATCATTTGTTAGAACTCAAAACTGACACACAAAACTTACAAATGACTAACTTGCCGCTTCTCCTTTGGATCAGTTGTTAGAACTCAAAACTGACACACAAAACTTACAAATGACTAACTTGCCGCTTCTCCTTTGGATCAGTTGTTAGAACTCAAAACTGACACACAAAACTTACAAATGACTAACTTGCCGCTTCTCCTTTGGATCAGTTGTTAGAACTCAAAACTGACACACAAAACTTACAAATGACTAACTTGCCGCTTCTCCTTTGGATCATTACTCTTATCTTGCATTGATTTGGATATGCATGAATTAAGCATTACTCTGTTGGAAGTGCAGCAAGTATACGATCATGATACATTTTCTGCTGATGATATAATGGGGGAGGCGGAGATAGACATACAGCCAATGATAACATCTGCAATGGCATTCGGGGATGCTGGAATGTTTGGTAACATGCAGATTGGAAAATGGCTAAAATCAAATGATAATGCCCTGTTGGATGATAGCACTGTAAACATCGTGGATGGGAAGGTGAAACAAGAAGTAAATCTTAAGCTGCAGAATGTAGAATCTGGAGAAGTTGAACTAGAATTAGAGTGGATCCCTCTTGACCAATAAATAGGTGTATGTATATAATTTCCCTCCCATTTGCATTTTTGGATGAACTTTTGAATCAGAAATATTGGATTATCCATGCTGTTGTATTCTATTTGTTTCTGTTTTCTTGCCTAAATTATGCACATGATCAATGAATCCAAGTCATTTTGGACAAACTTCTTTATGAGAATTATTATGGAGAGAGAGGTGCTGTGGGGTTGGGTTTAACTTAAGTTCAATTTTTAAGACTGATTAGAAGATGTGTACTATTTTTGTAATTTTGTGATGGAATAATTAATTTAAACCTTTTCACATAGTTTAGGGAATAAATTTCACCAACCACAGGAATTGCATGCAAGATATTAACTTGTCGAAAATGCAACCTGTTAAATGTATAATGAAGCCACATGACAAAGAAAATGATGCAATTTATATTTTCGTGCTTTGTTGAGGGGAAGGGTGTGAAAATTGGACTCAGATAGTGGGTGTTGTAAATGATAGCACAGATTAATTAATCTCTAGAAGAACATTTATAAGTTAAGTACACCAATAGTATCAAGTGTAATAATAATTTTTTACTTTTATCAATACATGAAACTTAACTCAATTTGTAATAACAAAAAAACAAAACTAGTTACAGTAAATGCACATATCGGAAAACAATTAGGAAAGTTCTATCCAAAGTTGGTATATAATTAAAAACATGCATAACGACTTTGATAATTAAAAAACAAAGTATCTTTCGGAATGACTATTTCTTATAATAAAGAGTGAATAGAGCTATCTTTTTACTTCAAAATAGACTTAAATTGTATAAATTAAGATTTATTAGATTATGAGAATTTATAAAAACACAGATACTGTTTTATATTTTCTCTTTAAATTTTATGTTTCCTTCTAACTTCATGTAACTTCTTGTTTTCCTTTCATTATACACGAACTAAGCATAATTATTTTTATGGATGCTGCAACCAATTTAAGCAAAAGAAAAAAATGGTGAGAATAAAGAAGTGTTTCACTTAATCCCAATTGTTAATCTATGAATTATGTACGTCCAGGTATACATACCCACAACAATCAAAAAAGAAAGTCTTATCCTTTCGGATTACAAGCACTAGTTCATTTGTTGACGACGTTAGCTACTGACGTTGACCCTAACGTTGACAACGACGTTTCTCTTTGCCTTTTCTTTCGCAGCCTAACGACGAAAACAAACCCGGAAACAGCCACCAAGACGACACCAGCTGCTCCACAAACCAAGCTGGAAACCAATAGCGCTTGTCTCACGTGGTCTTTCCGGCTTCTGTCACGTGACATTTCATCTCCGTTATTGCTGGTATTATTCCACCACGTCAAGTTCCTCGCCTCTGGTAGCGCCGATGACGGCGGTGATTTCCCGCCGGCGCCGGCGAAGAACGAATGCAATTGTGGATCGTCGGCTTTTGCGGTCGGAATACTTGACGAGTGTTGGTATGGCAAGCCATGCTCTGATGGACGGAGCTCTCTGCCGTGTGGTTTTGAGGAAAGTATGGAGATGGTGAAGAAGAATAAGAGTAATAATACGACGGCGTTTGGCATGTTTTGCTCCATGCTCTGCTTCGGCTGTCTTCTTATTCTAGCTTTGGTTTATATTCACTCTCTCTCTCTCTCTAAATAATGAAAAGCCAGAGTTTGCTTCTCATGAAAGGAAGAGGGGAAAAAGTTATCAAATGTTTTGTATCAAAGTGATAAAAGTAGTATTATATCTTTTACATACTCTATTTTATTTTCTAATAAGGTTCTTTTGGTTTAATCTTTTGGCATTCAAGACTTAGGTTGTGTTTGGTACGACGGAATATGTTTTCCGTGAAAAATGTTTTCTTGGAAAATAAGCAGTAATCTTATTTATTTTTCGGTGTTTGGTACGCAAGTCAAGGAAAACATTTTCTCAAGAGTATTCATAAATTATTTTGATACAATAAACATGAAGCCATAAACTTTCGAACGAATAATTTTTCGAACTCATAAATTCCATAAACTTCTGAACCGCAAAACTTTCGGAACCGCGAAATTTCGAACCCATAAACTTTATAATTTCTAAATCCGTAAACTTCAAAACACATAAACCTCCGAACTCATAACTTTGGAACTTGTAAAATTTTGAACATGTAAACCGAAAGATGAAAAAAGTAAAACTGATAATATATTAAAAAAATATTTTTCCCCGGGGATGGAGGGGGTGCAGAAAAACAAAACAGAAATTTAAAAATTACAAAAAAAAAGTAAAAAAAAAAAATTCTTGTGCGGGTGGGAGCAGAAAATAAAAACAGAAACTTGAAAATTATAAAAAAAAGTAAAAAATAAAATTCTTCGGTGGGATTGGGGCAGGGGGTGGGGGTGGGGTAGGGAGGGGCGCAGGAAAAAAATAGAAATTTTAAAATAAAAAAAGTAAAAATAAATATTTTTTTGATTGGTGAGGGTAAGGAATATGGTGGGGAAGGTTGAGAAGGAGTTTTGGAAAATGTTTTCCCTCCTCTTGATAGGGAAAATATTTTTCTCCAATTGGAGGAAAATGAGCTGATGAGGAAAATGTTTTTCAAAACTTTTAAGCTAACCAAACATGAGAAAATTGGAAAACATTTTCCGGAAAATATTTCCTTTCGTACCAAACACCGATACGGTAATTCAGATTCACATAGCATGTGAGTCTTTTAAAGGGAAGTGCTTCCTAACTTAGGGTGTTAATTGGTCGATACGGTGCGGTACGTAAATATTTCGGTTCGGTATTTTCGGTATTCGGTTCGTAAAATGCTATATTAATATTATACCTAATTAAATTCGATATGGTTCGATTTTTCTACTTTCGATTTTGATTTATTCGGTTCAGTAACTTCGGTTTATTCTGTTTGAATACTAACTAGTGCATAGAGTCATAGACGATAACATTCTTAATTAAAGTACTCAAAAGTACAAAGCTAAAAACGTTTGTTGACATTTTTTTGTGCAAAACCAGCAAATACCAACCTAGAGAGAGAAAACTTAGAGAAATATAGCGAATACCATAATATCGAATATCGAATACCAAATTTTTTGATTTCGGTACGATAATTTAATATTTACTAAATTATGAACGGCCTATCCTAACTAGCTTAATTCAAATTCACATCCCATATGAATCTTTTAAAGGGAAGTACTTTCTAACAAGAATTCTCTATTTCGATAGTTCTAAGCCGATATATCTAATTAAGGGCTGAGAGATAATATCCCTCTCACTATAGCCTGAACGTTAATTAGTACTTCATCCATATTATTTTACATATATCTAAATAAAACTTGATAAAAGTGTAATAAGTCACAATAGTTACTCATATTTAATAAACATTCGAAAACTATTTTTTACCTTAGATAATAATAATAATAATATCACATAAAATAAAACAAAAAAACATATTTCTTTAAGTTAATTTGTAATTTTTAATATTAAATTATGTAATTTGATATATGCAACTGTATTTGATTTATGAGATTTTGTGCAGCATGAGTGAATGTGCTTTAAATGAATTGGGGAGCCTGGGACGCTCATGCATTTAAAAGAAGTGTTTTTTCTTTCCTTCTATCATTAAATGCTTATTATTTAGTCACAGCTAAGACTAGTTCGTAAAAAAGAGAGAAATTAAAAGAGGAATATTTTTAGTGTGATTTAAATATTATACAGTACCTGGTGAAATTTAAAACTACTAAATTGAAACGGTTATAAATATAATTCTATTTAAATTAAATGTTTATATTTTAGGGAGATCTTAAGAATTTTACTTTGTGGCTAAGTTATTTGTTCCCATTGTAATTGATCACAATTAATAAGAATTCTGCCTCTATACTTTTCTCTGTAATACTCCTTTTCTTCTTTTATTGTTTTATAACACGTTATCAGCACGAGACTCTGACTAATTGACTAGAAGCTTTGGGATTGAGCATAATGATTGCCAATTGTTCCATGAACTTCCTTCATGATTAAATTCTGGATTTAAGGTAAGTATTTTACTTTATTTTCTCTTTTAAATTCTTGAAATTTCATAATTTGATTTTAAATACAAGCAAAGGCAATAAACTTTGATTATAAGTCTTATAGAGTTTGCAATAAATTATGACCACTCGAAGTGGTAAAATTTCTATGCCTTGCCATGATCAAATTCATGTATGATTGTGGGTAAAGAAGTGGAAACCCGTCGCATTGAATTTGCTTCATTCTAATTTCCTTTAAGAATGTGATAGCAATATGTGATAAGTCTGAAAGAAGATAAAATATTACCGTGAAGGTATCAATGGTTGTGGACGTGGCAATAGACGAAATTATAATCGTCATCACTGTGATAATGAGAATAATAAGAATTCTCAAAATAATCTTTCACTATGTGAAAGTAATATTTGTCATCGATTTGACATGAGATTTTGTAAAACATATATAGACGATTAGGGTCCATTCATGATGTGAATGTGATAACATCTGATTTATCATTACATATTCATTATTGGAAGAATATGAATGTGCTAGTGGTAATGAATATACCAATATACCACACTCACCTCTAAAAGTAGGTTTGAGATGAAATAACAAAACAATTTCATTATTATGGCATGAATGGTCATTGATCACATACCTTTTGTGATTATGCCAAAATATTATGGCAGTGTGATTAAAAGACAACAATAATGCAAGAAATATATCTTGCATATAATGTTGACAATGACCATAATTGTATAATTTTGACAATGACCATAATTGTATACCACATAAGCAATAGTTTAACTATTAAGTGGAGGTACTCAATAAATCATTTTTCTAAACCAACTGTGATATAAACCAATTTATCAAGATGAACTGTCTTGAATAGAAAATCTTAAAATTATGCTCTAAATTAAATTATTGAGCAAGTTACCTCGCAAATATTAGGTTGCGAATTAATAATAATCGCACATATAATCATCTCATAGATGCATCTTGTGTGGTATCTATGTCAAAATCACATACTTTGCTTACCTTACAAGTAATTTATATCACTACTATGGTTATGTTTAGTCTATTACCTAAAAAATGGTTTATGTTTAGTCTAACCCTTTTTTAACAACTCCAACTTGATATAATCTTATTTACTTGCTATATTAGTAAAAGGAAGTGTATGATATATATATATATATTCTTGAACAATTCTAGCTTTTTCCTTGAGCTGCTACATTCATTCTGATCAAAACATCTAAAATACATTATGATTTTTTTTAATTTTATCGTATTGTATTAGTTCTAATTTCCAAACTACGTTTGGATAGCTGTTATTATTCCGAGACAACTGTCATGACTACCTAAAATGTGAATGTGAAGCTTGCCCCAAAAAAGTGGAACACGTCACCAATGTAACTATTACTGTTAGCACAAATCGCGGCATGGATTCTTAGGTTATGTAGATTTCGCATGAAGACATGAGCATTTTTCAATAATTAAAGCTTAACAAAATCGTAAAAGGTATTTTTAATTATATATCAATTCATCAATGGTTAAGTAATTTAATGAGTTGACAATACATATATTAATTAATGATCGTTCAATGAGAAAAATATATGTGCAAATACATGATCTGCATATATTGATCTAGTGTAAATGCCAAATACGAATAAGTTTTTACGTATTTATAACTAACAAATTTTTCAATCAAATAAGCAACAAGAAGGCAGATTCGGAAAAAAACGTATTAACACCAAACCAATGAGTTCCCAATATTTAAGTGATTTTTTCCCCAATAGAGTTCAAAACAAAGAGAGGAAGAACCTCGCGACACAACATAGGCTCCTGGTGATGGACGTCGGTATCTAGATAAAGAGGAAGAAGAGGTCTGTACAGGGTCAACCGAGGATCAGGTGGGGAGTTCTGACTAAGGACAATGCGCAAGAGTTGGAGAGACGGTTAACGGCTATGGGGACCGAGAAGAGTGGTGAGGATGCTCTGTGGATGGCAATGGCAGAATGTATAAGGGAGGCAGCGAGGGAGGTGTTAGAGATCTCGAAGGGCTACTCCGGCTGGCACGGAGGCGACTGGTGATGGAATGACGTGATCCAGGGTAAAGTGGAAGCAAAGAAAGCGGCATACCTTAAAGTTAGTGGAGAGCACCGATGAGGAGCAGAGGACATCGAACAAAGAAAAATATAAGGAAGCTAGGAGGGAGGCAAAATTAGCGGTCACAGAGGCTAAGACTGCTGCGTTTGGTCCAAAGGTGGGGACAAAAATTTATTTCGGCTGGCTAGAGCAAGAGAGAGAGGAAGGCTCGTGACCTGGATCAAGTTAGGTGCATCAAAGATGAGGAAGGTCGTGTATTGATGGAAGAGGCCCATATTAAGCAAAGATGGCCGTCGTACTTTCATAAACTGTTGAACGAAGAGGGGACAAAAACAACGTGTTAGGGGGATTGGGGCACTCTGAGAGTCACCGAGACTTTAGGTACTGTAGGCGTATTAGTGTTGAGGAGGTCGTGGGAGCGATGCGTAAGACGAGTCGGGAAAAAGTGACCTAACCAGACGAGATCCTAGTAGAATTTTGGAGGTTTGTGGGTAGAGCAGGCTTGTAGTGGCTGACTGAGCTGTTTAATGTTATTCTCAGGACGAAGAGGATGCCAGATGAGTGGAGGTGGAGTACGATGATTCCGCTGTACAAGAACAAAGGTGATATCCAGAATTGTAACAACTATAGGGGTATCAAGTTACTGAGTCATACCATGAAAGTTTGGGAGAGGGTGGTGGAAGGGAGGGTAAGGAGGACGATGTCTATATCATTGAACCAGATCGGGTTCATGCCGGGTCATTCTACTACGGAAGCTATCCATCTTATTAGGAGGTTGGTGGAACAGTACAGAGATAAGAAGAGGGATTTGCACATGATGTTTATTGATCTAGAGAAGGCGTATGACAAGGTCCCTAGGGACGTTCTTTGGAGATGCATGGAGGTGAAAGGTGTACCAGTAGCTTATATTAGGGCGATAAAAGATAAATATATGATGGAGCTAAGACTCGGGTTAGGACAGTGGGAGGTGAATCAACGCCTTTTCCGGTGGTTATGGGGTTACACCAAGGATATGTGCTTAGCCTGTTTTTATTTGCCCTGGCGATGTACGCATTGACACACCATATTCAAGGGGAGGTGCCTTGGTGTAGGCTGTTCGCTTATGATATAGTTCTGATTGATGAGATGCAAGGCGGCGTTAACGAAAGACTGGACAAATGGAGGCAGGCCCTGGAGTCTAAATGTTTCAATTTGAGTAGGAACAAGATGAAATATTTGGAGTGTAAGTTCAACGTCATGTCGGGGGAAGCGGATGTGAAAGTGAGGCTCGAGTCACAAGTCATCCCTAAGAGAGAGAGTTTCAAGTACCTAGGGTCTATTATCCAGTGAGATGGGGATATTGACGGGGATGTCACGCACCGTATCAGGGTGGGGTGGATGAAATTGAGGTTAGCGCCTGGAGTCCTGTGTGACAAGAATATACCACTGAAACTTAAAGGTAAGTTCTACAGAGTGGTGGTTAGACCAACCATGTTGTATGGGGCTGAGTGTTGGCCAGTCAAGGTTTCACATATCCAGAAGATGAAAGTAGTAGAAATGAAGATGTTGAGATGGATAATATTAGGAGAGGATATTTGGGAACGGGTGGGCGTGGCTCTTGTGGATGACAAGATGCGGGAAGCGAGGCTTAGGTGGTTCAGACACATGCGGAGGAGGAGCCTAGATGCTCATGTTAGGAGGTGTGAGCGTTTGGCTCTGGCAGTAACGAGAAGAGGTAGAGGGCGGATTAAGGATTTAATCTTAAAGTAAATACATTTTGGATCTAAATAAATATTATGAGCAAGTATAATCGGATCAATTATATAAGCCCAATATATATGGATTAAATAAATAAGTTTTAATCCATTGGGCTAGCCCATCTAGTTGAGCTACATATGATGAGCTCACTTTTTAAAGCACAAGATGCCATCTTCCTAGAGGCCCAGTTTGGTGCCACGTGTCAAATGACGTGGAACGCCAAGTCAAATGAAAGAGCCAATAAGATCATTCCACATGTTAAAATGAGAAGGCATGCCAAGACAAACTAAAAGGCCAATGAACTGCGTCACTTGTGCAGGTGATGTGTTCTGGCCAATCAAATGCGGCCTTGTCACACTTCAATCTGATTGGTCAGAAAGAGTTCGTTCTCATCACAATTCTTCTCTTCCACAACTATAAATAAGGGTCTTTATAACTCAGAAAAGACACCAGAAGTTATAACAAGAAGCAAGAGAGAGCTCATGGATCTAACACTGCAGATTTCTCTAAAAGTTACAAGCATTCAAGTGTTCTAAGAATTAAAAGATCCAAACGAAGATCAAGAACAAGCTGCAAGCCCTTTGGATTAAAAATACCTCAAGATTAGACCTCAAGCACTTGGATTAAAATAAAATAAAATTCATGATTAAGCTTGAAGGCTCTTTTATTTACTATTGGAAAGAAGAATCAGAGGATTCATAGAGATTTTAACACTCATATTTTTTGAAATAAAATACTATAATTGTCGCAATATCTTTCGGTCTTGATTTTGTTTTTTTTGATGCAATTTATTGTATACATACATACATACATATATATATATATATATATATATATATATNGAAATAAAGTCTTAAATTACAAGATGATGTTTTGGGTCATCACAGTTTAAAATTGATAACAATAGTTCTTTGTCTATATTTTTTATTTTCAATTTAATTAATTATATATATATATATATATATATATATATAATTAATTAAATTGAAAATAAAAAATATAGACAAAGAACTATTGTTATCAATTTTAAACTGTGATGACCCAAAACATCATCTTGTAATTTAAGACTTTATTTCGTGTTCATTGGCCTTATAAACCTTATTTTTAATCACTTGGATTTGCGTGCACAGTCCGAGCGTGAATCCGGGAATCCTTGATGTGAAAATACATGAAATAATAATTTTTGGGATTTAAAAGTGATTTTTAGCTGACTTTGGTCAAGGTTTTGAGTAAACAAACCCGTATCCGTGTTTCGACGGGTCCGAAGTAAAATATGGGACTTGGACGTATTCCCAGAATCAAATTTCGAGGTCCCTAGCTCGAGAGATAAATTTTTGATGAAAATTGTAAGACTTAAATTCTAATGATTTAAAGAAATTGATTAATGTTTGATCTCGTTGGTATCTGGCCGTATTTTGGTTCTGGATCCCGGTACATGTTATATATAAGTCATGTCTATAAAGTTTGGTGGGAATTGGAGTTGATTTGACGTGATTCGGAAGTCCGGTTGAGAAGATAGTAATTTTGAAACGTTCTTGAGGAATTTATAAGTTTTGGTGCTAAATTAATAGTTTTAGGTGTTATTTTTGTGATTTGATTGCACGGGCAGGTCCGTATGATATTTTTTTGACTTGCGTGCATGTTTTCTTTGGAGCCTCGAGGGCTCGGGTGAGTTTCAGATAGGCTACAGAGTGGTTTTAGAACTTAGTAAATTGCTGGTGTAACTGGTGTCTGTAGCATGCCTCTGATCTCGCAATTGCGAGATCACGCTTCACAAATGCGAATGTCACGACCCCAAAACTACCCTTGCCGTGATGGCGCCTATCGTGAAACTAGGCTAGCCAAATCAACACTTATAACATAAAGAACCTTTCGTTTATATAATTTCTAAACCAATGTTTTCTTAATATTTCCTTTAATCATTTCAAAAACAAACACAATATACTAAACATTAAGTACAACCCAAAATCTCGAAGTCACTAGTCATGAGAATCTAAGAAAATACAAGTCTGGGAAAATAAACTCTATAACAGTAAGAAGGAGAAGGGCAAGGCTGCGGACGTGTGTAGCTACCTCGCAAATCTCCTTGAATCTCTAAGACAGGTAAACAGCTCTCACTCCGCCTTAGCACCTGAATCTGCACACAAGGTGCAGGGAGTAATGTGAGTACGCCAAATCAGTAAGTAATAAAAGTAAATAAGGTCTGAGAGATAAGAAACACATAAAACACGTCATCAATTTCACAGTAAGTGCAGAATCTCTTATACATACATACATACATACATATATATATATATATATATATATGTAACGACCCAAGCTGAAGGATCATGACTAGCACCCGGGCCATACTTGCCGAGCACCAACGTATATTTTATCTAACCTTCTTATTATCTTTAAGGGCCGACGAGATCAATATAAGTGGTAGATATGGATTACGAACACCAAACAATGAAAGATAATGGAATGAACATGCATAACATGGGATAACAAGACTGCCAATAAACTACATGTAAGTTAGGAGCTACCACGCTTCCATGAAAGACTATACAACAAAAATCATCCGACAAGGCATACCAAACTATACATAAGCCGACACCTGTCTATGAGCCTCTAAAGGAGAATAAGTAATGCAACATAGCCGGAACAGGGCCCCGACATACCCATGATATCTATAACAAAAATGCATACCAAGACCACGACAAGTCTGGAGAAGTGATCTCGCCTATAACCGCTGAACTGGAAAGCCTATTGTGGTGGGGGAGCTACGTCTACCTGTCTATTAGGACCTGCAACACAACATGCAGCATCCACAAATAAAAAAGACGTCAGTACGAATAAAGTACTGAGTATGTAAGGCAGGAAAGCATAAGTAAGAACAGTAATGTAAACGGGGATAAAGAATATACAACCTGTAACATCTGAGTACCTCTGAGGGCTACTGACATGAAATGTGTGATACATACATATATATACATAAAACTTTAAAACATCCGCCTGTGGGCATCATCATCATCATATCATACCCGGCCACGTGGAGCTCGGTAAACCCAACTGATTAGTGGTTTCACAATAGGTGCCATACCCGGCTGACTATAGCGCGACTCGGTAGAGTAAAATAGCTACATATATATATGATGCATGTAGGACTCATTGGAATCATATTTTGAACCTTTCGGAGTGACGTAAGGTCGATATTCTCCGTACACATTATTAGGATTAACTCTTCATCAAGAATCTTATAAGAAGAAGGAAGTAACAACAACATTGATAATATAAGAATAAGAGAAGCAACCTCAACATCAATTGTTCCATAAGAAGGAAAACAATGTAAGTACTGCTAGCTTCTAAGAGTAGAGTATCTTTGGAAGCTCGTTCATTGCATTATGTACAATCAGAGTCGTGCAAAAGAAGGAAAGGGATAGCCTCACATACCTTGTATATACTGCCCAACCTCAATCTACGCAAATGTCACAACTCCTTAATCTACAATAAGAGAAACGACACTATCGTTATCGTTTAAGCGTCATAACTATTATGTATCGACCACAACCTATTTTACGATGAAACGGACAACACCTCCCCTATATATGACTTCACACAAGTCAAACCAATCACCAAACAGCCCAAACAACATCAATAATAATCATATTGAGCCTCCCAAAATAGTCCCCACACAACCTAATCACTTCATACATAAGACGACCACCGTAGTCGTGTCAAACGACCCAGAAATGTTAAAACGAACGACCATCTCACAACCCTACATATATATGGTGTTTCTACACACCCTTTCTCCTCCAAAACTCCACAAAACAGTTGTAAAACACGCAGCCCAACAACAACACAAAACAGTCCGCTACAAGTCAAATAACTCGAACTCACGGCTTCCGATCACCGTCCCGTGAGTTCTAACTATTAGGGAACACATTTATCAACCTTCCTTGATATTTAAACACTTAAATACAGATATTAGATGTTTCATAACTATGAATTACCTTCCAAAACTCTAACTACAAAGAAAATGGAGAGGCGGTATAATGACACTTACGTCGTAGGGATCGTTTTGATGTTATCGCTTCTCGATTTCATGCCCGGGATGATAATCTTCTTTGAAACCCTAGAAGATAGCTTGAGTTTATGTTTATGGGTGTTCTATGGTCGTGTTATGCTGAAAATTGAAGAGAAATCCTATCTAAGACTTATATATATCAACTTTGGAAAAGTCAAAGAGGTGCTAGCTTGGCACCCTAGGATTTGTCCATCTTCCAACGCTTATATCTTTGTTTTCCGATGTCGTATGAACGAACGGTTAAGAGATTTGGAAACTAAATTCCAAGACCTTCAATTTTGTATATAATATATCTCAATAAGACCTCATATAACACATGAAATGTATTTCTCAAAAAGCTCTAGTGATCCACCTACTTGTCACTTATGATGTCTGCGCAGTCTCGGGAAACTGCAAATATGTCTCTAATCCTATGTCGTATCGATGAACGGTTTAATTAGTTGGAAATTAGACTCATAGATCTTCAATTTTCTTGGTATACCATCCAATAATTCCAATTATATTGGGATAAAATCTCAGTTACATTTGACCTAATTTTAAGCACATTATGAGTGTAACTTGTAAAAACCTTTGCCAACTTTTGTTCCACAACTTGCTTGACTTCAAAACGTAGAACATAACTATCATACGATATAAATAACTCATAGAATAACCTCCACATCATGTAACGAACCATAGTCTCACCCTAAAGTACATATTATAATATTCCAAACTCGTCGACTTTCGACGAAACTTATTTTCTTCAATTGGTTTAGCTTTTAAACTTTCCAACCCTCTTGGTACTAGTTATTCATGATATTAAATATTTGTAAGTAACATGATTAACTTACTTTATATTCCATTAAATATAATCTTATTTATGATCTTACATCAATTGACTTACGATGTACTCTCACGTACGAAAACATGAGGTGTAATATCATTCCCCCCTTTGGAACATTCGTCCTTGAATGTTGGATAATGCACTTATCCGTATCTTAAGCAATAACTCTTACGAATACTTTAATATTGTCTTTGCCATCTAGGGAGTTGTTCCGTGAATAAATCCAAAGGCTAGGGCATCCCCCTCTTTAGGCCTCTTTCTCACTCCACGACTTGTGGTCAAAATTCTTCCAATCTTGTCAGTGTTTCTACCTTCTTTCATGCAGCCCGGACGATTCTAACCTTGAATGTGCGCCAATGTGACTCTTATATCCTTTTTTTCTTGTTAGCTTTTAACCAATCTTTAGGATTCACTTTGTGAACATATATAGTACTATGACAAGCTGTCCCTTTGGGCATCTATAGGTGTACTAAAGTTCTTTGATTGGTACTTTGTTGAACTTACAACTATTGCTATATCTTGCTTCATGGCCTCAGTTATCTATGCTTATGACTTTACCACAACTAGTTAGGTCATACTGTACTATAACTCTTACTTCAGTTTATTATTATCGAGGTCTGCTACCTAACTCCAGGTTATTCTCTCGTTGATTATCTTATATGGATAAATCTAAGCCATTTAATGCTTTCTTATTACTATTCATCTTAATAATGAATACCTAATATCATCTCATATTTGTGACTTTCATCCATCTATTGTTGATTCAGCTTAATGTCGATCTATAATCTATCACTGATAATTTGAAACCTCTTATGTAATATATTGTCACTAGGGCTCACGTCTCATCGGGGAACATCTGAAGTGATTTTCCTGATCCACTTAGGGACGATACTATACTCCAATAACTGTATTTCATAGCATCCCAATATGATTCATCTTATGGGGGTATTCTAATCCCGTGCAGTTCATGAAATACTTGTTTCAAAATCATTACTCAATCAAAGGCCTAAACGTCATCCTATGATCATTTATCACAATTACACCGTTACTTTACTACCAAGGTAGCATTCTACTTCTAAATTCTCCTAGTTTTAAACTCGTTTGAATTCACTTATGCTATACTGAGCTTTTCATAAATTTATACCATAAGCTCTGTTGTTGTGATGGATTTAATCCCGAGGACTTACCTATTCTCGTCACCTTCTCACTCACCTTTTCTTATCGTTACTCCTGTCTAGCAAAAACCTTGTTGATTTACCATACTTTAGATTGTGACCTACGCATATCTATTTATACTACTCGCAACCTTCTTTTTAACATGCTAGCACCATAGATTTCCTTTCATGCCTTCTCAGTTGTCTTTAAATGTAAGCAATTACTTTTCCTGGTCGTTTTGCCACTTGTTGCATGGATACTTGGCTTATCTTAGTAATTCTATGTATCTCATATGATCTCAACTATCAACTCTTGATTTTTTTCTTCTTCCCGTTCATTAGCCACGATAGATGCCACTTACTTATGGAGTGTATACAATATTGTAGCAAGAAAGTTGTCATAAGACCATTTCTTCTTTAGGTCAATATGCTTATGTTGAAGCCTTCTTCCTTATTTCCTCAGCTAGTCTTTCATTGTACTACATAGTGGATACCCTCTGACTCTTGTAAAGCTGCGAGCTTATTACATCATATACCCAAAGGAATTCTTTTTTATGTTCTTACTCACCTATTATTATCCTTAGTTACTTACATCCGCACCCTTGTGCTCGTAAGGTTGCTTCTGAAGTGAAATTTGACTATCTCCCTAGTGTCACTTTCTTCTATTTCCGCAACACTTATATGGTACCTTTAACTACCCAAACTCCTATCTTAATATTACTCAAGGATCACGAAGTCATCAAATCTGCGAGAATTAATTCCCTATGTTGGGTTTCACTACGTTTATCTTGCACGATCAGTTGATTTATCTATGACCTCTTGTTTAGCTATAACTAGGCTCTTCCTGAATAAACTACAGACTACCCGTTGGTCCATCCTCATATTTAATTTATGCGTAACTTCCCTTGGGTTATGTCCTTTGTCTTAACTTACCTCTTCTACGTGATTCTTATGTATCAAGTGTTCATTTCCATTTATTTATCAATATCATCGAGTGTGAAACCCTTATTTATTCTCTCTGGCGTCATGCTTGCATAATGTTCTAGAGTCGTAACATATTTGTAGGATATGAATAAATTCAATCTCATTCCTTTCGCCTTTTTACCACCTTCTTCCTTTACCATTCGATATGTACCTCTTCATATTTGGCATTTTGTTTTCCACATCTTCACATACATATTACTCGCCTTGCGGTAACCTTTCTACACCAGGTATAATTGAATATCTTACGCACAAGGGTGACACCTGGTGTAACTGGCACATCTAGTCCCTTAAGCTTAACTCTGCTCATAGTGCTTTCTTTAGGGAAGCGTCTTCGTGAATGACCTTTAAAAGTTATTCTTCTATTGATCATTCTATTATTGTCGAAACACTATCTTTGAAACGATGCCGACTATTACCAATTCCTTCGATCCTTAATTCATGTTCAATTTTTTTTATTTACTATCCCATACTTATTTCTATTACTCAGGGGTCTAACTTTTTCTTCTGGTAATACGTTGGACTCAACAACTGATTTCTCAAAATGAGGATATGACTTTACGGCTTATACTTTTATTGTCTCAAGGCATGCCTCCTCTTGTCTTTTCCTTCACTTGACTATAGACTCTGTCATCCTGTCATAGTTTTATTTACCGTTATCACTCATTTATCACATCTTACTCATAATGTTTCATTTACTCTCTTCTTATTCTCCTGCTAATATTTCTGTCTATTACCTTATTATGAAGACTTCAACAAAACGTTCTTTCACTTTTAGCTCCCCTTGCTTCATCTCACTGGCTCTTTGAGACGCCTAACATTCTTTTTTTTTTACTAGGGGCTGGAGTCATACTAAGGCAAATATTTATCCCTTCTAGGATCCTAGTTCCTATCTTCTGAAATTTCTGAATATTCTACTATTCATATCTGACTGTTCTATTACAGAGTGCACCATCTGGATGTCTCGCAAGGAGATCTATTACCACGATTGCACTATGCTTCAAAAATGTTGACTAACGCAAACAGTCCATCCACCATTTTGGGTCACTCTAAGCCCAGCCGGATCCTGATATCTGTCCTTCTATTACACTACTTCTATTAGCTTCCATAGGGCATAAATGAGATGGGTGTGGCCAACTGTTCATACCTATGTTATAGTTGAAGGTAACTCAAAATGCTTATATTTCTCTCTCTGAATCATAAATATTGATAATCTTTATTAACTAGGTACCTCGTACCCTTCTTTATCTTGCTTCTTTTGCTTGCTGAAACTTGTATCTACCTTCCAATTGTCTTATTACTTTTTACCATATGGGTGGATAGATATTCTTGCCTTAGATCTCCTTTCAAGAAACTTACCCGTCTTAGTACACACATAATCTGCTGAAGACCTTACATTTACTCATCATAGGCATGATGCAAAATCGAGTTCCTCTGACTCAACTCTTCCACAACCACATTCAAGCTCTTACCAACTGTCTATTTGGATTAGGTATCGTTGTATTACGAATAAAGTAGAATTTAGAAGTTTGAATTCTTATAACTAAGCTCTACCACACGATCTAGAGTAAGAAGAAAAAGTAACAATACTAAATGCCCTGTAGCCTCTTGCTTATAAGAGTGGTGTACAACACACCCATAAACAAGACTCTAGTAGACACGGCTCATAGACAATCCCTAGGACAAACCGACTCTGATACCAAGTTTGTCACGACCCAAACTGAAGGATCATGACTAGCACCCGGGCCATACTTGCCGAGCACCAACGTACATTTTATCTAACCTTATTATTATCTTTAAGGGCCGACGAGATCAATATAAGTAGTAGATATGGATTACAAACACCAAACATTGAAAGATAATGGAATGAACATGCATAACATGGGATACCAAGACTGCCAAGAAACTACATGTAAGTTAGGAGCTACCACGCTTTCATGAAAGACTATACAACAAAAATAATCCGACAAGGCATACCAAAATATACATAAGCCGACACCTGTCTATGAGCCTCTAAAGGAGAATAAGTAATGCAACATAGCCGGAACAGGGGCCCAACATACCCATGATATCTATAACAAAAATGCATACCAAGACCATGGCAAGTCCGGAGAAGGGATCTCGCCTATAACCGCTGAACTGGAAAGCCTATTGTGGTGGGGGAGTAACGTCTACCTGTCTATCAGGACATGCAGCACGACATGCAACGTCCACAAATAAAAAGGACATCAGGAAGAATAAAGTACTGAGTATGTAAGGCACAAAAGCATAAGTAAGAACAGTAATGTAAACGGGGATAAAGAATATACAACCTGTAACATCTGAGTACCTCTGAGGGCTACTGACATGAAATGTGTGATACATACATATATATACATAAACCTTTAAAACATCCGCCTCTGTGGGCATCATCATCATCATATCGTACCCGGCCACGTGGAGCTTGATAAACCCAACGGATCAGTGGTTGCACAATAGGTGCCATACCCGGCCGACTATAGCGCGAGTCGGTAGAGTAAAATAGCTACATATATATATGATGCATGTAGGACTCATTGGAATCATATTCTGAACCTTTCAGAGTGACGTAAGGTCGATATTCTCCGTACACGTTATTAGGATTAACTCTTCATCAAGAATCTTATAAGAAGCAGGAAGTACCAACAACATTGATAACATAAGAATAAGAGAAGCAACCTCAATATCAATTATTCCATAAGAAGGGAAACAATGTAAGTACTGCTAGATTCTAAGAGTAGAGTATCTTTGGAAGCTCGTTCATTGCATTATGTACAATCAGAGTCGTGAAAAAGAAGGAAAGGGATAGACTCACATACCTTGTATATACTGCCCAACCTCAAACTACGCAAATGTCACAACTCCTAAATCTACAATAAGAGAAACGACACTATCGTTATCGTTTAAGCGTCATAACTATTATGTATTGACCACAACCTATTTTACGATGAAACGGACAACACCTCCCCTATATGTATGAATTCACACAAGTCAAACCAATCATCAAACATCCCAAACAAAATCAATAATAATCATATTGAGCCTCCCAAAACAGTCCCCGCACAACCTAATCACTTCATACATAAGACGACCACCGTAGTCGTTTCAAACGACTCGGAAATGTTAAAAAGAACGACCAGATCACAACCCTACATCTATATGGTTTTTCTCCACACCCTTACTCCTCCAAAAATCCACAAAACAGTTGTAAAACATGCAGCCCAACAACAACACAATACAGTCCGCTACAAGTCAAATAACTCGAACTCACGGCTTCCGATCACCGTCCCGTGAGTTCTTACTATTAGGGAACACATTTATCAACCTTACTTGATATTTAAACAATTAAATACAGATATTAGACCTTTATTAACTATGAAGTACCTTCCAAAATTCTAACTACAAATAAAAAGGAGAGGCGGTATAATGACACTTACGTCGTAGGGATCGTTTTGATGTTATCGCTTCTCGATTTCATGCCCGGGATGATAATCTTCTTTGAATTCCTAGAAGATAGCTTGAGGTTATGTTTATGGGTATTCTATGGTCGTGTTATGCTGAAAAATGAAGATAAAGCCGACCTAAGACTTATATATATCAACTTTGGAAAAGTCAAAGAGGTGCTAGCTTGGCACCCTAGGATTTGTCCATCTTCCGACGCTTATATCTTTGTATCCCGATGTTGTATGAACAAACGGTTAAGAGCGTTGGAAACTAAATTCCAAGACCTTCAATTTGGTATATAATATGTCCCAATAAGACCTCATATAACACATGAAATGTATTGCTCAAAAAGCTCAGTGATCCACCTACTTGTCACTTATGATGTCTGCGCAGTCTCGGGAAACTGCAAATATCTCTCTACTCCTATGTCGTATAGATGAACGGTTTAATGCGTTGGAAACTAGACTCATATATCTTCAATTTGGGATGTAGACCATCCAATAATTCCAATTATATTGGGATAAAATCTCAGTTACATTTGACCCAAATTTAAGCACATTATGAGTGTAACTTGTGAAGACCTTTGCCAACTTTTGTTCCAAAACTTGCTTGACTTTAAAACGTAGAACACAAATATCATACGATAAATATAACTCATAGAATAACCTCCACATCATGTAACGAACCATAGTCTCACCCTAAAGTACATGTTATAACATTCCAAACTCGTCGACTTTCGACGAAACTTATTTTCTTCAATTGGTTTAGCTTTTAAGCTTTCCAACCCTCTTGGTACTATTTATTCATGATCTTAAATATTTGTAACCTCCAATTAACATGATTAAATTACTTTATATTCCATCAAATATAATCTTATTTCTGAGCTTACATCAATTGACTTACGATTTACTCTCACGTACGAAAACATGGGCTGTAACAATATATATATATATATTAAAATCATTTTAGAATGTATTTTTCCAACCGTTTTCAATAGAAATTCAAGACGTTTAGTGTAAAAGTGATAAAAATCATAAATAGCCTCTCGGGCAAAACATCACTCAGAATCAGTCCCTCAGCATACCTCACAATCACTCAAAATCAGCCCCTCGGGCAACCTCACATTCACTCACATCTCCCAATCACTCGTCACTCGGCACTCACACTCAATAGGTACCTGCGCTCACTGGGGGTGTACAGACTCCGGAGGGGCTCCTACAACCCAAGCGCTATATATATCAACCCAAATCATGCCATCAAATCACTCAGGCTCTCGGCCTCTCATAAACATAAAATAGTGTAACATGCTGCAACGCGCAACCCGATCCCCATAATATCCTCACATCACAGGAACTCGGCCTCACTCAGTCAGAAACCTTTCAAGCCACTTGGGTTATTAGTAAGATAGGGTGCTCAGCCCAAAATATCATTCTATGCGTCAAATAGAGTAAATAAGACTGAGTTTCGAAATCAGTCAAACATAACATGACTGAGTGTAAATTAAATCAACACAGTGAGGAAAGTATAAATCCCCTAAGGGTCCAAACAACTTGGCACGAGGCCCAAATATGGCATTCAACCCAAAACAAAGTAATAATCTCTAAGGCACAAAATATCATATAGTTTCTAGTCAAAATACGCAACTTAATAGTCGTTACGGGACGAACCAAGTCACAATCCCCAACGGTGTACGCCGCACACTCATCATCTAGCATGTGAGGCACTCCAAAAAAGTGATGCAATGTGAAATCCGGGGTTTCATACCCCCAGGACAAGGTTTACAATCATTACTTACCTCAAGCCGGGTAAAAATCTACTCCGCGATGCCTTTGCCACTCGGTTTGGCCTCAAATCTCCCCGAATCTATTCAAAATAAGATTCATACCATCAATATACGCTAAAGGAACAAAGCCCATGCGAAAATAATCAAATTACATCAAAAATCCCGAAATTGGCCAAACTCGACCCCTGGGCCCACATCTCGAAATTCAATAAAAATTACAAAACTATAATCCTTATCCCCTCACGAGTCTCCCCATATCAAATTCATTGAAATCCGACATCAAATGATCACCCAAATCCCCAAAAGAACTCTCCAATTTTTCCTCCATTTCCCCCCAATTTTCACCCCAAATTCCCAAATTGAATGATAAAAATCAAGACATAATCATGGAATTAAGCCAAATTTGAGTGAAGAACACTTACCCCAATCACTCTACTGAAAATCCCCTTCAAAATCGCCTTTTCCCGAGCTCTCTATTGAAAATTTGGAATTTTAGACTAAAACCTCGATTTTGAACTTTAAATATTCTGCCCAGACATTTTCTCATCGCGATCGCGGAAATACCATCGCGATCGCGAAGCATAATCAATGCTGCCCCTCAATTTACCTTACGTGATCGCGGAATCACCCCACGCATTCGCGTTTCGCTGCCACTCGACACTACGCGATCACAACCTTCCTCACGCGATCGCGTAAAGCAAACGCCTCAGCCTTCACTCGCTCACTCCCTTCTACGCTAACACAACCCTAACCACGCGGTCGTAAAGCACAACTCCATACTCATACGCGATCGTGACCAGCCCCTCTGCGATCGCATAGAACAAACCAACGCAACCCTCAGCTAAGCCTACACGATCGCGAACACACCCCTGCGATCGCGTAGAAGAAAACCAGAAGAATCACACCAGCAAAATCTGCCAACTTCTTAAGTCCAAAAATGGCCCGTTGAGCATCCGAAACACACCCGAGGCCCTCGTACCTCAACCAACCATGACAATATCTCCCATAACCTCATTCAAACTTAGTCGAGCATTCGACCCAAAACAACATCAAAATACCGAATTAACCCCAAATTCAAGCCTAAGGATTTCTAAACTTCCGAAATTCACTAACGATGCCGAAACCAACCAAACCATGTCCGAATGACCTAAACTTTTGCACACACATCCGAAATGACATTACAAACCTGTTCCAACTTGCGGAATTCCATTCCGACCCCGATAGCTAATTTTTCACTACCGACCGAAAAATCGCCAAAAATTCAATTTCACCAATTCAAGCCTAATTCTACCACGGACCTCCGAATAACATACCGAACACACTCCTAAAGTCCCAAATAACCTAACAAAGCTATCCGAGTCATAAAAACCAAATTTCAAGATCATTTACCCATAAGTCAACCTCTGGTTAACTTTTCCAACTATTTAACCAACTTAAGAGACTAAGTGTCTCCTTTCTCTCTACAATCACTCCAAACCCAAGCCAACTGAACCAACACAACATAAAAGAGCTAAAAAAGACAAGATGAAGCAGAAATGGGGAAAACGGGGCTAAACTCTCAGAACGACCGACCGGGTCGTTACAACGAACCACACATGCATGTCAATTGCGAGGATTTTATCGCAATTGCGAAGGAAGCGTGGTCCAGCATTTCTTGCATTTGCGTGTATTTCTTTGCAATTGCGATATGGGTCTGGGGAAGGGCATATTCGTAAATGCAAACTTTTACCCGCAATTACGATGGGCCAATTGTCGCAAATGCGACATATTCTTCGCATTTGCAAAGGCAGCAGAAATGTGAAGGTTCTCACATTTGCGATGACTCCTTCGCATTTGCGAATGCGACATCCGCAGCTGATAACTTTGGACTTAGACAAGAGTTTTCATTCATTCTTCAAATTTTTGAACCCTAAACCTCAAGAGGCGATTTTCCAAAGACCAAATCTTCCCCAAGTCATAGGAAAGGTGATTCCCAACCTTTTTCATTCAATCTTTTACACCTTTTAACAAGATTTCATCCTAGAATCTAGGATTTCATGGTGGAAATAGGGATTTTTGGGTAGAACTTAAGAATTTCGAAATTTGGGGATTTAGACCTCAGATTGAGGTCGTATTCCAAAACCAATTGTATATCCGAGATCGAGGGAGAATGGGTAAACATATTTTGGTCCGAACCTCAAGTTTGGACCAAGCAGGCCCGGGATCGATTTTTGACTTTTGTTGTAAAAACTTAGGAAAACTATAATTATGCATTAAAGTTGATTCCTTTAGCGATAATTGATGATATTTGACTAATTGTGACTAGATACGAGTGGGTTGGAGGTGAATTTTAAAGGTAAAGTGCTACTTGAGCAGTGAGTGGCCTGCGAAATTGAGGTAAGTTTTGTGGCTAACCTTAGCTTGGGGGAATAGGTATTGTGTAATTATTTGTTACGTGTTTTGTTGTGGAATACGATGTATAGGTGAGGTCACGAGCACCTATGCATCGTGGCTGAGTCATATCATGTGAGTGAAATTCCATTTTTCTTCAAATGTTATAGTCTTAAATTCTATTATATACATTTATTGTTGTTGTTAAAATGTTGGGAGAATTATGTCCGGTTCCACCAAGGTTGATAAAATTGTGAATACTGGTTCAACGTTGGTATGTTAAACTGTGAAATTAATCATTGATGGAATATTTATTTCTTTGTGAAACTATCCTTTATCCGTTGTTATTGCTTCTATGAATTGTGAGGAAGAGTGTAAAACACGAAGGGTGATGTCGTTCATGATTTCTATGAATGGTGAGGAAGAGTGTAAAGCACGAAGGGTGATGCCGGGCCATGATATGAGAGTGATAAAGCACGAAGGGTGATGCCGTTTATATTATATGAGGTTTAATGCACGAAGGGTGATGCCGGGCCATGATATGAGAGTGATAAAGCACGAAGGGTGATGCCGTTTATATTATATGAGGTTTAATGCACGAAGGGTGATACCGTGCCGTTCTATTTATTTATTGGGCGAGGTTGAGAGTAAAACACGAAGGGTGATGCCGTGCAGTTTTTCTCTATTGTCTTAATTGCTTAATTTAATTGAGTATTTCTGTCTAAATGGCGCCTTTATTGTTTATCATTACTTATACTGTGATTCCCCAATTCGTGTCCCTTTTCCCATTATGCCTGCTTTATTTCTTTGTTTATTATTGTTACCATTAACATGATTATACTGTTCAGATTTTTATGTTGTGTCTTGTCCCATCCTCGTCACTACTTCACCGAGGTTAGGCCCGACACGTACCGGTACATGGGGTCAGTTGTAATGATGCTTCACTCTGCACTTTCTGTGCAGATCCAGGTACCGGTACGAGCTAATTCGGAGTTAGTAGTTGACTTCATTGCAAGAGACCTGAGGTAGATCTGTCGACGTGCACAGATTCCTGGAGTCTCTTCCTTATATCCATTTATTATTTTATTTAATTCATAAAAAGTTATACATTTTATTTCAGCCAAATACTTGTTGTAAATTCTTAGTAGTCCGTGGGTTATGACACCAGATCATGGGTAGTTAAACATGTCGGCATTATTGCGTAGTATTACTTTCAAATTTTTATTTCTTATTTTGATATTATGTGTTGTATGGCAGTGGATCCCGTAAAGTTTTAGATATGTTTAGGTTTTAAATCTCTAATGTTGGATTGCCTAGAAAGTGTATCGTTAGGCGCCATCACGATCCGATGGTGGGGAATTTGGGTCGTGACAAGTTGGTATCAGAGCACTAGGTTGCCTATGTCTCACAATTGACGGACAAAATTAGTAGAGTTTGGGGGGTCGGTACAAAGACGTATGCCTTTATCTCCCATGAGTACCTTGATAACTGCCATGAGGTTCTTCGAAACATGGGTATACTGGAGACCAATGGGGTCGACTTTGCGGCTTTCCAGAAGACTGGTTCCACCAAGAAATGGTGGAGAGATTATCTATTGACTAGACCAGTTGGATCGCCTGCTGTTACTTGGGATCAATTCTCACATATCTTCTTGGAGAAGTTTCTACCTATTACTATGAGAGAGGAGCGCCCCCGTAAGTTTGAGAGTCTCCAGCAGGGTGGCATGACTGTTACTCAGTATGAGACTCGCTTTGTGGATTTTGCCCGTTATGCTACTCTTCTGCTCCCCACAGAGAGAGAGAGAGAGGGAGAGAGAGAGAGAGAGATAGAGAGAGAGAGAGAGAGAGAGAGAGAGAGAGAGAGAGAGAGAGAGAGAGAGAGAGAGAGAGAGAGAGAGAGAGAGAGAGAGAGAGAGAGAGAGAGAGAGAGAGAGAGAGAGAGAGAGAGAGAGAGAGAGAGAGAGAGAGAGAGAGAGAGAGAGAGAGAGAGAGAGAGAGAGAGAGAGAGAGAGAGAGAGAGAGAGAGAGAGAGAGAGAGAGAGAGAGAGAGAGAGAGAGAGAGAGAGAGAGAGAGAGAGATAGGAGGTTTATTGAGGGTCTTGCTCATCCTATTAGATTGCAGATGGCTAAGGAGACGAGGAACGAGATCTCTTTCCAGGATGTGGCCAATGTGGCCAGGCGAGTTGAGATGGTTCATGGATTGGGAGGTTAGGGGTCAGACAAGAGACCTCACCATTCCGGTGGATTCAACGGTGCCTCATCTGGAGGTGAGGGTACTTATGGTAGAGGCCATTCTTCCAGGCCATTTCATTCAGCACTTCAGGCATCCCACGGTGCCCAAGTGGTCGTGGCTCTTATATGCCTTATTCTAATCAGCCAGCTCCTATCAATACACCCCCTATTCAGAGTTTCCAGGATGCTTATTCAGGTCGACAAGGTCAGTTTTTCGGTCAGCAGTCCCAACAACTGAGGTCATGTTATACTTGTGGTGACCTGAGGCACATTGCTAGATATTTCCTTCGAGCGTCAAGTAGTCCTCAGTACCAAGGTTCTCGTGCCATGGTTCCGACACCATCTCCCGCACTGCCTGCTCAGCCTGCTAGAGGTAGGGATCAGGATGCTAGAGGTGGAAGTCAGCCTGCTGGAGGTGGAGGTCAGCCTGCTAGAGGTGGAGGCCCGCCTGTCAGAGGTCATCCCAAAGACATGGTTCAGGGTTGTGGGGCCCAACCCCGATGCTATGCATTCCCAGCCAGACCTGAGGTAGAGTCCTTCGATGATGTTATCACGTGTATTGTTTTAGTTTGCATTAGAGATGCTTCAACTTTATTTGATCCGGGGTCTACTTACACCTATGTATCATCTTATTTTGCTTCCTATTTGGTTGTGTCCCGTGATTCTTTGAGCGCCTCTGTATATGTGTCCACGCGCGTGGGGATGCAATTGTTGTAAACCGTGTGTATCGCTCGTGTGTGGTCGTTATTGGGGGTATTGAGACCAGTGTAGACCTTTTTCTCTTTGATATGGTTGATTTCAATGTCATATTGGGCATAGATTGGCTGTCGCCTTATTATTCTATCTTGGACTGTCACGCCAAGACAGTAACATTAGCCTTGCCGGGGTTGCCTCAATTAGAGTGGAGAGGGATTCCTAGTCATTTCTCCCGCAGGGTTATTTCTTATATGAAGGCTCGACGCATGGTCGAGAAGGGGTGTTTGGCCTATTTGGCTTATGTTCGTGATTCGAGTGCTGAGGTTCCTTCCATTGATTCGGTGCCTTTTGTTTGTGAGTTTCTTAAGGTATTTCCTATAGACCTTCCAGGGATTCCACCCGACAGGGATATTGATTTTGCATTGATGTGTCTCCGGGAACTCAACCCATTTCTATTCCTCCATACCAGATGGCCCCACCAAAATTGAAATAATTGAAGGAACAGTTGCAAGACTTGCTTGATAAGGTCTTTATTAGACCTAGTATCTCGCTTTGGGGTGCGCCGGTTTTGTTCGTGAATAAAAAATATGTATTTATGAGGATGTGTATAGATTACCGGCAGTTGAACAAAGTCACTATCAAGAAAAAGTATCCGTTGCCAAGGATTGACGATTTATTTGATCAGCTTCAGGGTGCTAATGTGTTTTCAAAGATTTATTTGAGATCTGGATACCATCAGTTGAAGATTAGGGCATCTGATGTCCCCAAGACAACATTTCAGACGAGGTATGGGCGATATGAGTTTCTGGTGATGTCTTTTGGTTTGACTAATGCCTCTGCAACATTTATGGACTTGACGAATCGAGTGTTCAAGCCTTACCTGGAGTCATTTGTGATCGTGTTCATTGATGATATTTTGATATACTCCCGTAGTCGGGAGGAGCATGAGCAACACCTCTGGGTAGTGCTCCAGACTTTGAGGGACAGTTAGTTGTATGCTAAATTTTTGAAGTGCGAGTTTTGGTTAGATTTAGTGGCTTTCTTGGGTCACGTCATATCAGCAGAGGGTATTCAGGTGGATCCTAAGAAGATTGAGGCAGTCAAGAACTGGCCTAGACCCACTCCAGCCACGTAGATTAGGAAATTCTTGGGTTTGATGGGTTATTATCATCGGTTTGTAGAGGGGTTTTAATTTATAGCAACCCCGATGACCAGGTTGACCCAGAAGGGTGCCCCATTCATATGGTCGGATGAGTGTGAAGAGAGCTTTCAGAAGCTCAAGACATCCTTGACTTCAGCACCGGTGTTGGTATTGCCATCGGGTTCAAGATCTTACACGGTATATTGTGATGCCTCCCGTGTTTGAGCGGTATTGATGCAGGAGGGCAGGTTGATTGCATATGCATCTCGGAAGTTTAAAGTTCATGAGAAGAATTACCCTATCAATGACTTAGAGTTGGCAGCCATTGTTCACGCATTAAAGATTTGGAGGCACTATCTCTACGGCGTGCCATGTGAGGTTTACACGAATCATCGCAGCCTTCAGTATTTGTTCAAGCAAAAACATCTCAATTTGAGTTAGAGGAGATGGTTGGAGCTATTGAAAGACTATGATGTCACTATATTGTATCATCCGGGAAAGGCCAGCGTGGTGGCCGACGCATTGAGTAGGAAGGCTGTGAGTATGGGAAACCTTGCGTTCATTCCAGTTGGTGAGAGACCGCTAGCTTCATATTATCAGACTTTGGCCAATCAGTTTGTGAGGTTGGATGTTTTAGAGCCCAGCCGTGTTCTAGATTATACAGTCGCTCAATTTTCCTTGTTTGAGAGTATCGAAGATCGGCAGTATGATAACCCTCACTTGATGGTCCTTAGGGATACAGTTCGTCATGATGATGCCAAGCAGGTTACAGTTGGAGATGACGGTGTTTTGAGGATGCAGGGTCGTGTGTGTGCGCCTAATATTGATGGGCTTCAGGAGTTGATCCTTGAGGAGGCTCACAGTTCTTGGTATTCTATTCACCCGGGCACTGCAAAGATATACCAGGACATTCGGCAACATAATTGGTGGAGAAGTATGAAAAAGATATAGTTGCTTATGTAGATCGGTGCTTGAATTGCCAACAGGTGAAGTATGAACACCAAAGACCCAGTGGTTTGCTTCAGCAGATTAAGATTCCTGAGTGGAAGTGGGAGCGGATCACTATGGACTTCGTTGTTAGACTCCCACGGACTCAGAGGAAGTTCGACACCGTGTGGGTTATTGTGGATAGGGCTGACTTCATTCAAGTGGCAACTACTTATTCTTCTGAGCAGTTGGCAGAGATTTACATTCGGGAGGTCGTCCGTCTTCACGGTGTGCCCATTTCTAACATTTCTGATAGAGGTACGCAGTTTACCTCGCACTTTATGTAGGCGGTTCAATGCGAGTTGGGTACGCGGGTTGAGTTGAGCACATCATTCCATCCTCAGACGGACGGGAAGTACGAGCGTACTATTCAGTTCTTAGAGGATATGCTCCACGCTTGTATTATAGACTTTGAAGGATCGTGGGATAAGTTCTTGCCCCTCGGAGAGTTCGCCTACAATAACAACACCAGTCGAGAATTCAGATGGCTCCCTATGAGGCATTATATGGTAGATGGTGCAGGTCGCCAGTTAGGTGGTTTGAGCCGGGGGAGGCTCGGTTATTGGTACAGATTTAGTACGGGCGGCCATGGACAAGGTCAAGATTATTCAGGAGCGACTTCGCGCAGCTTAGTCCAGGAAAAAGAGTTATGTTGACCGTAAAGTTCGTGATGTGGCATTCATGGTTGGGAGAGGGTATTGCTTCGAGTTTCACCTATGAAGGGTGTCATAAGATTTGGGAAGAAGGGAAAGTTGAGCCCTATGTATATCGGGCCATTTGAGATCCTCGAGAGAGTGGGGGAGGTAGCTTATAGACTCGTGTTGCCTCCAGGGGTTAGCCTTAGTTCATCCGGAAATATCATGGTGACCCGTCCCACGTGTTAGATTTCAGCTCTGTCCAGTTGGACAAGGATTTGACTTATGAGGAGGAGCCGGTAGCCATTCTAGACCGGCAGGCTCGTCAGTTGAGGTCAAAAAGTTACCCTTCAATTCGAGTGAAGTGGAGAGGTCAGCTTGTTGAGGCACATGATAACTAGTGATTTGTACTTACTATTTACTCCCGTTTTCTTAGGTTTTGAGGCACACTTGACTAAATACTCCCAAAAATTGATGCAAGTTGTTCAAATTGCAGGAATTGAGTTGAATTGTGAATATTGACCTAAAAGGACTCAAAAAGGAGCAAAACTTGCATTGTCCCAGTACTCAGCAGAATCGCTGCAGCGTTTACTATTCGGCTGCATCATTTGTCATTTCGGTGCAGCGGATTTCCAATCGCTGCCCCATTTCCAAACTTCAGAGAGTATGTTTTTGAGGCAATGTTCACCACTGACCGCACTGCTTTTTCGCCACAGCGAATTTCCAATCGCTGCCCCGTTGCCAAACTTCAGAGATTATGTTTTTGAGGCACTGTTCACCACTAACTGCACTGCTTTTTCACTGAAGCAATTGCTCCTCCGTTGCAACATTCAATATTTTGCTGGGAACGTTTGTCAAACTTCAGAGAGTCATCCAAATTGAGGTTTCACACTTTCACGGTCAGCGACACCTTTCCGCTGCCGCATTTCAGCTACCGCTGCGGTGCCACAATATTCCACTGGGTGTGTAATGGAGAATCAGAGAGTCAACAAAGTCCAAGACCGCTGCAGTGGCCATTATTCCGCTGCACCGGAAGCCAATCCGCCGCAACGCTCAAAAATACACTAGGAGCGAAATCTCTGTATGGGCAATTTTGTCCAGTATTTTCATCCTAGTATAAATACATCCTTTTCTCACTTTTTAGGGTATCACCTGTTAGAGTGAGCACATGAACAATAGTTTTTGTCTATTTTGAGTAATTTTAGCCTATTTCTTACAATATTTCTTAGATTTCTTTCTTGTAATTTACAGTTATGAGTTCTATTTCATCATCTATCTTAGTTTCTTCTTTGATTA
>ML264633.1:0-70937 GCA_005239495.1 Nicotiana undulata
AAGTACATGAAGAAATCAAAGGGGTTCAATAAATAGTCTATATACATAACAAAAATCTAAACAATGTATATTTCCAGCGAAGGGTGTCAGTTGGAGCTATGTAGCTCCGCCACTGAGTTCAACTGACATATATATTTGTGAAATCCGTTAAATCATTGACAAATATTAAATTTTGAAGCCATTTTAAAAAACCCGACTGGTTTAGTAATAAGAGCGTAAAGGTTGAACCAGTGAAATTTAAATCATGCATCCGCTTCTGAATAATGAATTATGGGGTACCTTAGTTTTGGGAGCAAGATTAGCCATAAGGGAAGCTGCAGCATTTCCTGCATTATTTTCTTCAATAAAACTGATAGTAGAGTTTATTACGAGCAACACAGTGATACCAACGAAATCTGGCCAATCCGGTGGCTTGCCCTGCAATTTTTTCGAGATTTATCCATTACTAATTATGCACTAATTAATATTCTTAATATAAAAATTAAGTATATAAGTTATATTGTAATTACTCCTCCATTGGCTAAAACAATGGCCATAATAGCAGCTGATTCCATAACCCATGAGAGAGGATTCCACATAAACCCCAAGAATTTGAGAAGTTTGTTCTCCTACATTTTAAAAAAATAAAAATAAATTATTAATGCTAATATTCAAGATTTAATTAAAATAGAATATAAAGATTATTAATGAACAAAAAAGAGACTACCTTTTTCTCTTCAAGTTTGTTGGGGCCAAATATTTGGAGCCTTGTTTTGCCCTCTTCAGATGATAATCCTTCTTTGCTACATTTTAGCTGTTGAAACACTTCCTCCACCGGAATGTTTTCCTACACATTCATTCAATAACTAACATGTTATCACATATTAAAACTACACTATTTGCATTGTCATTATAAGTGTCCGTGGCGTATAATAAATGGTCTACGTGACATGCCCCTAATGCATGGTTCTGCGACATATATTATATGGTATACGTGACATGCTTCTTATTGCATGGTGTTCGTTACGTATAATATATGGCCTACGTGCCATGCCCACTGATGCATAGTGTCCGCGACGTATAATATATGGTCTACGTGACATACCCCTAATGTATGGTGTATTATTTCCATAGGTAAGTGCTTGTGCATGTATAATATGTGGTCTCCATGACATGCATCTCCTTGAGCCCTTTTGATTAAACTTATCGCTTTCGACTCGAACTATGCATATATTTATGCAAAAAAAATATTTGAATATATACATATACGATCAAATTCATTATATAATAGACTCACTAATGCGAGGTATTTCTAGTAAAAATAAATCAAGAAAATGAAAAATATACAAGGGGAAAAAAGAGATGAGGAGAATTAGAGATATAACTTACAAGGTCAACTTGCTCTTTTCTAATATCTTCTAATGATAAATTAGACGCCATGATGATAATTTAATAAGAGGAACCAAGAGAAGGGAAATTAATATATATTTTTTCAACACATGAGAAAAAAACAAGAAAGACTAGAAAACCTTTCTTGTTAAAAAATAAATAAATGGAGAGAGACTTATTTGCAGAATTGCTCTGCCTCTCTCCTTATTTTTTGTTGCTTATTTTACTTTTTCACTTTTCTTGGAATCTCCAAATACACAAAAACGTCTGTTTCTATCTCCCTCTTTCAATCCCCTTAAATATTTATAAGGTTCGGGATTTGAAAGAGAGGATTATTAATGTGTGCTTATTTGAAACCTCTATCATTCATTTATATACAACCATATTTTGGTCTATGGTTACCATTGAAAATGTCTATAAAAAAGGAGACACCATTCAATTAATCTTTGAATGTCTCAATTCCCTTCTTTTTTTTCCTTAAAAATTGGATCACCATACAACAATTTCTTTTTACTATTTTCTTGGAAAAAATTGACTCAATTTATTCCACTACAATTAACTACTACACTATTTTATACCCTTTTCCCCCTTGTTTTAATTTGGATTTAATTCATATTGAACAATAACGTAAAGAACTTTTCACACCATCGGTGATTTAATATGTTGTAACATGTAATTTATCGTATTTTTCAAGTCACTATTTTCACTTATTATATATAGATTATTATCTATAATTATCTTTTAGATGACATAATAGGGTAGAAGAATCTTTTACACTATCGATATATAACAATATCTTGAACTTCCTGCACACTTATCGATTATATCTTTTCCATTTGAATTTTGAAAGTAGGAAAACTTCTTCCAAATCCTTTGTATCACAATACTATAAATTGTAACTATAAAATACTTAGAGTAACAATGAAATACAATATAGGAGTATTACAATATTAACATACAATTAAACAAGAGAAATGTATACCTTCAGCTGCTCTAAAAATAATAGCGATAAAATGCACTCCTTCTGTTTTAATTTGTTTAAACCTTTTCGGAGTTAAAGGGTCAAAATGACTATCTTTTTGTCAATTCAGACGTAGATATTTTAGGTATTTGAAATAAAATTTACACATTTAGAAAATACATAAAAAGTACTATAAGTTACACAATATATATATATATATATACACACACACACACATTTTGTCTAGCAAATAAAATTAGTTTCATCTGACCGACCAATTTTGTATTTTGCCATTAAACAACAACGTGGAAATGACACCAAGTAGCCACTTTTGAGCATGTTGTTTAAAATATATTCACAATTTATAATGTATTCAAAGATTAGCCAATTTCTCTCAAACTTCACGACACATCGTCCTAGAGTATAAACCTCAAAGTTCAAACTTCATGACTTCGTGTCCTAACGTTCGAAAATTGTGTCTAGAAGTTCGAATCTTGTGTCCTGAATTTTATATTAGTAGTTCAGAAATTCAAGACGCTTAGTTCTGAATTTTTAAATTAGCAGCTCAAAAAAGGATGCTTAGTCCTAAAGTTTGAGTGAATTGACTAATCTTTAAATACATTGTAAATTGTGAATATTATAATAGCGGGCTTAAAAATGGCTATTTTTGCACTTCGCCCAATAACAACCTTATCATTGGATCGTGGGCCTTTATTGGTTAGCGGACTTCACGGTGGAAATGATACTAGGTAGCCACTTTTAGGCATGTTGTTTAAAATATATCAACAGTTTATAATGTAGTTAGAGATTAGCCAATTTTGCTCAAACTCCAAGACACTGTGTCCTAGAGTTTAAACCTCAAAATTCAACTTCAGGACATCGTGTCCTAAAGTTTGAAAATTGTGTTATGAAGTTCGAATCTTATGTCCTGAATTTTAAATTAATAGTTCAGAAATTCAGGACATTTAGTCCAGAATTTCAAATTAGCGGCTCAAAAATTCAAGACACTAAGGGTGTGTTTGGTATAACGGAAAATATTTTCTTGAAAAATAAGTAGTAATCTTATTCATTTCCGGTGTTTGGTACGCAAATTGGAAAATGACTTCTCAAGAGTATTCATAAATAATTTAGATATAATAAACATAAAGCTATAAACTTTCGAACCAACAACCTTTCGAACCCATAAATTTCATAAACTTCCAAACCGCTAAACTTTCGAAACCGCAAAATTTCGAACCCGTAAACTTTATAATTTCTAAACCTGTAAACTTCCAAACACATAAACCCCAGAACTCATAACTTTTTGGAATTGTAAAATTTTGAACCTTTAAACCGAAAATAAAAAAACCAAAAGTGAAAAATATGTTAAAAAATATTTTTTCCGAGGGGGATGGGGGGCAGAAAAACGAAAAAACAGAAATTGAAATTACAAAAAAAAAAAATCGTGCGAGGTGGGGCTGTGAGGGTGGGGGTAGTGGGTTGGGGTGTAGAAAAGCGAAAAAACAGAAATTTGAAATTGTAAAAAATAAAAGGTAAACAATATTTTTTTTGCCCGGTGGAGAGGGGTGTGGAGGGGGTGGGGGTGGAGGGGTAGTAGGGTCGGTGATAACAGAAAAACTGAAATGTGAAAGGAAAAAGCCTTTTTGGAGAGAGGGGATGGGTGGGTTGGTGATGGTGGGCAAGGTTGATAAGGAGTTTTGGAAAATATTTTCCCTTATCTTGATAAGGAAAATATTTTCCTCCAATTGGAAGAAAATGAGTTCATAAGAATGTTTTCCTTCGTACCAAACACACCCTAAGTGCTCAATTTTCAAATTTAGGATTATTAGTCCTCAAGTTTAGATGAATTGACTAATCCTTAAATACATTATAAATTGTGGATATTTTTTAAATAGCTGGTTTAAACAACAAATCCAGTTTGATCCCAACATGTCGGGTCTAAGAATAATAATATGTACGACCTTAGCGCTACCTAATGCAGGTAGAGGGATTATTTCCAATAGACCCTCGGCCGAGGAAGGGTCTATTTTTGAAATAGCTGTCTTAAAAGTGGCTATTGCTGCAGTTGGCCCGACTTCACATTCCCAACCCACATTATACGGCCCAAACGCCAAGCCCTTATCATTCGTCTCTCAAACTTCTACTGGAAAATTTTCAATCATTTTATACAATTGTTGCGTCAGTTGAGAGCAATTCAAAGGATCGAAGACAATGGCTTTTCAGATTGCGAGAAGACTCCTACGTGGCCGCGCTAGTTCGTCGATTAGGTATTTGGATCGGAGCTTCAGTTCGGAGTCCAATTCTAATTTGATCCGCGCTACTCTTTTCCCCGGCGATGGTATTGGCCCTGAGATCGCCGACGCCGTCAGACAGGTCCGGTTCGAACTTGTTCTCATATATTTTGATTTCCAATTGATTTGATGAATATCAACCTATTTGGATCTGGTTTATAACCTGCTTTTTGACATGTAATATTCATACTTATTGCAAACATAGACAGAAATTTGAACATATTTGGATGTGGTTTATAACTTGCTTCTTAGGCTCTTTATTACTTCATTAAATGTATGGAGGAATAAGTAAATTATTAATATGTACAGATTTTCAAGACTGCTGAGGTACCAATTGAATGGGAAGAACACTATGTAGGGAAGGAGATAGACCCTAGAACCAATAGTTTTCTGACATGGGAGAGTCTTGAATCAGTGAGAAGAAATAAGGTTGGTTTGAAAGGGCCGATGGCTACACCTATCGGGAAAGGTCATCGTTCCTTGAACCTTACATTGAGGAAGGAGTTAAATCTATATGCCAATGTTAGACCTTGCTACAGCCTACCTGGATACAAGACTCGCTATGATGATGTCAATCTCATCACTATCAGGGAAAACACTGAAGGAGAGTACAGTGGTCTTGAACATCAAGTATGACGTCTCTTTCTTTAACTATTTAAATATAGAAAAATAGCTTCGATCTTCAAATTCATTTCATTTGATATCAGGTCGTAAGGGGTGTGGTTGAAAGTCTCAAGATCATCACTCGTCAAGCAAGCTTAAGGGTTGCGGAGTACGCGTTTCACTATGCCAAGGCTCATGGAAGAGAGAGAGTGTCTGCAATTCACAAAGCTAACATCATGCAAAAGACTGATGGTCTTTTCCTTAAGTGTTGCCGAGAGGTAGCAGAGAAGTACCCTGAGATAAAGTATGAAGAAGTTGTCATTGACAACTGTTGTATGATGGTAGGTCTAATCGCTTCATTGCCATTCTAGTCTTTACATCTTATTTAAATACCTAGAATAAGTTTTACAAGCCTATTCAAATGAAACCTCATTTTAAATGTCCATTACTATCTGGAAATCTCGTTGTGCATGACCTACTTTCCCTTTTTAATTTTTGCAGCTTGTGAAAAATCCAGCACTTTTTGATGTTTTGGTGATGCCTAACCTTTATGGTGACATTATCAGCGACCTTTGTGCTGGTCTGATTGGTGGTTTGGGCTTAACTCCAAGGTATGTGCTTTTTTGCCTTTGAATTCTAATGTCCCATTTGAGTTGTTCGGTTTTCCTGAAGATGATTTTTCTCACAGTTGCAATATTGGTGAGGGAGGTATTGCTCTTGCTGAGGCTGTGCATGGTTCAGCACCTGATATTGCTGGAAAGGTTTGTATTGAAGTAGGATTTTTTTCAGAATATTTTCCTTCATGCTGGGTCTCTATTTTCCCCCTATATTTGAGCATGAACAATGAAGACAACTGGAAAATATATTCAGGTCTTGGCAGTATTAGTTAAAGCGAATGCTTCATCACTTAAAGCAGAAAGTGATGTGAAGTAAGGGGTCATTTGCTTCTCATAGGTATAGTGAAGCTATGGTGAGTTTCAGACGGCAAAGCGTAACCCGATCTGAGCAAGAGGCAATCTCTATCTTGTGTTTTGCCCTTCTTTGTTTATGAACTGTTTGTTAGGAGAAGAAAATTGATGCTTGCAGATAAAGCTAAGTACTAGTACTATTCCTAAAGCAATTAAATATGAAAGTTAGCGTTGCAAATTAATCTTTCCTATGCTGATTAATTACAACAACGACATACCCAGTAATATCCCATGGCGTGGGGTGTGGGGAGGGTAGTATGCACGCAGACTTTACCCTACATTGTGAGGATAGAGAGAATGTTTCAAATAGGCCTTTTGCTCAGGAAAGCATAAGGACCACATTAACGAAAATATAGACAAGAAATGACAGCACCAAAAAGCCATATAAAAGCAGAATAAAAACAACAAAGTAGTAAGATGACCAACAATGAAAGAAAACAACGGTTAGTCATAGAAACCTACTACCAACAGAATGCGAAAGTACGAACCAATACTATCGGTATGAATAATCTAGACCACCTACTCTACTACCCTAATCCTCGACCTCCACACCTTCCTATCAAGGGTCAATGTCCTCGGTCAGCTGAAATTGGATCATGTCTTGCCGAATCACCTCACCCCACTTCTTTTCCGGCCTACCTCTACCTCTCCATAGGTCTTCAATGTCAACCTCTCACACCTCCTCACCGAGGCATGTGTGCTCCTCCTCCTCCTCACATGTCCAAACCACCTAAGCCTCACTTCCCGTATCTTGTCTTCAATAGGGGTCACACCCAACTTGTTGCATATAACCTCATTCCTAATCCTATCTAACCTGGTGTGCCCGCACATCCATCTCAACGTCATCATCTCCGCTACCTTTATCTTCTGGACACGAGCGATCTTGACTGGACAACACGCAGCCCCATATAACATAGTCGGTCTGATTAAGTTTCGGTGGCACCTTCTTGTCACGCAAAACACCGGAACCAAGTCTCCATTTCATCTTACCGCCCTAAAACGATGTGTGACATCTTCATCAATCTCCCCGTATAATAAACTCAGTATTTAAAAAACGATCGCTTCGTCGCTTTAGGCGAGAAGCGATGCGAAGCGACAGTGTATCGCTTGTCTAAAGTTGAGGCGACTCGATTTTCAAAAGCAATCGCTTCAACACCTGAAGCGAGAAGCGACGCAGAAGCGAGAAGCAAAAAAGCGATGCTTCAGTCAAAAGGGGTCAATTTTTATTTTAAAAAAAAATTGGATATTTTTTTTATTATACAAAACATAGACCCCAAAGTAAAGACATTTCATTCCCTTCTTCGATTCCATCGAGCATCGTTGTTGCTGTTGCTAGGGTTCCAGAAGTCCGTTCACGTAATTTCTTCTTCTTTATTTCTTCTACTTTTTTTCTCTCTTCTTTCTTCTTCCCGTCGCGTCCATTGTTGCCCACTCTAGGGTTCTAATGGTCATTTTTTTTTTCCTTCTATTCTTCTTAGTTCGCCTTTATTTATTAGTTTTTGTGTGAATTTCAGTTTATAAACTTAATTATTATATTTTGAAATGTTGTTATATTGCTGCTTTTTATTAAACTTAATTTATTTATTTTTCAGTTTTTTTTCTTTCTTTGAAATGTTGCTGATTTCAGTTATTAAATTTATTTTAATTAAGGTGTTGTTGTATATATATATATATATATATATATATGTTATATTTTCAGTTTATTTCATTATGTTTGTTTTTCTTGCATCTTAATAGGGATATATATTGAACTTTTTGATTATTTATATTGTCTCTTTGCAAGGTTTACTTTATGTTTTTTAATAATTGCGCTTCACTTCAATAAAGAGTGCGCTTCGCTTTTGAAGCGAGGCGAGCCCCTGTGGCTTTTTTGCGCTTATCGCTCTCAAAAACACTGAATAGACCCAAGGTACCTAAAACTTCCTCTCCTAGAGAATGAGTTGTGAATCCAGCCTCACCTCCCATAGTCCCATTCCCCTCCTTGAGTCTCACCACTTGACTTACACTCCAAGTATTCTCTCTTGGTCCTGCCCAACTTGAGACCTTTAGACTCCAGGGTTTGCCTCCATACTACTAACCTCGCGTCTCGTCTACCAATACAATATCATCCGCAAATAACATGCACCACGGCACCTCCCCTTGGATGTGGCGCGTCAATACGCCCATCGCTAGGGCAAACAAAAATGGACCGAGTTCTGACCCCTGGTGCAACCCCATCATGACAGGGAAATGGTCCGAGTCCCGTCCCACCGTCCTCACCCGGGTCTTTGCTCCATCATACATGTTCGTAATCACCCTAACGTAGGCAACCGGTACATCTCTAGCCTCCAAACATCTCCACAAGACCTCCCTCGGGACTTTATCGTACGCTTTTTTAAGTCGATGAACACCATATGCAAGATCTTCTTCCTCTCCCTGTACTCCTCCATCAATCTCCTAACAAGGCGAATGGCTTCTGTAGTCGAATGCCCCCACGTCAACCCGAACTGGCTCTCGGAAATAGACACATTCCTCCACATCCTTAGCTCTGCCACCCTCTCCCTGACTTCCATAGTATGGCTAAGCAGCTTGATACCCCGATAGCTATTGCAATTTTGGATATCACCCTTGTTCTTGTATAAAATCTGTGCTCCACCTCCACTCTTCGGGCATCTTCTTCGTTCTAAAAATGACATTAAATAACCTATGTTGATTAATTGAAAACTTAAAATCAGTTTTTCTATTTAAGTTATCTTGGGCTAGTGAAAGTTGCATATTAATACTTCATTTGAGGAGTTGGGATGAATTTGTCATTTTGTATATTGGATGTTGAAATTAATGATGTTATTTGGAATTTTGACATTGTATGTACTGAATTGCCATTTACATTTTAGTAAGTTCTGGGCTTATACTTAATAAGTGTAGAGTTTCATTTCTTGCTTATAGCTCGAGAGACTTTTTGCTTTTTCTTTTGCGCTTTTCGCTTTTAAACACACTGCATTGTGAACTGAGAGGGTCCTATTTCTAAATTGGTGTCAGTGACTAAGATGACATCCGATATAACTATAAGGATGCAAACATTATGTGCTTGACACTCCTTTGACTATATAGTATGCTGCTAAAGATTCCTCTGCCAAATAGTTGCTTGGAAGATGTTAGATGCCAGTTGGTCAGTGAGTTTTGTTCTTAATATAGTTCACTATTTGCTTCATCTGTTATGAGTTAACATGCCATGCTTATCTTTTCCTATTGAATGCTCTGCATTGACTAGACAACCAAACTTTCTGTGCGCAGAACTTGGCAAATCCAACTGCTTTGCTTTTGAGTGCTGTAACCATGCTACGGCATTTGGAGCTTCATGATAAAGCTGATCGTATCCAAAGTGCTGTCCTAAACACAATTGCGGAGGGGAAGTACCGAACAGGTGATCTTGGTGGTACTTCAACAACTACTGACTTCACAAATGCCATCTGTGACCATCTTTAAACATGCTCGTCCATATGTACATTCAACTTTTGCAATGGTTTGACATAATTTATGTTTGTTTCAATTATGCAATTGAAATAATTTATATTTGCTTCTGGTGACCCAAACAACACTACCTTGGGTTTCTCAGAGATCTGCTTATTAGGACTGGAATTCATTTTCAAAGGATATATTTCAAAGAAAAGCATCCGCCACCTGTAATTGGTGACTCATTAATTTGCAGGGAATAAGGGTTTAATCCTGTAATGCTTCTTGCTGTTCAATTCATAATTTCTAAGTTTGGTTTTCTTCAGTATCTTGTGGGATTATACTAAGGAGGTTGTGGTTGTTGTCGTTGGTTTCCTTCAGCATCTGTAGGCAAATGGCAGATCTGTTATGGTTTGGTTTTTAGTGTATTCATGATTTTGTGAAGTTAGTTTAAACATGTCAACTTCAGGCGCAGTTCACAGGAGAGATACTGCGATTTTAACACGGATGCCAGGCAATTGATTGCAGATTGATGATAGTCTTTGGTGTCTAAACCTCAGTCCATATGGGTTCACACAATACTTCTTGGTTAATATATGCCTGTTTTATGTATGGAAATTAGATTACACAGCGGAACATCCAATTAATAACACCGGAAATGTACAAGGTGGGGAGTAGCTAAAGGACAGGGTTTTTTAGTGTCATGTTCCAGCATATTTTAACTTCCTTTCCTTCGTTCTGGAGTAGTTTTCGAGTATTTGCTAATAATGAATAACCAAGTTAATTTTTTCCAAATTTTGAACCAAAGGTCGAACTCAATTTTTTCCTAAATATATCGCGTAGTTTCTTTTGGATATAGAATTCAAAGCGCTAAGTCCAATCTGGCCCAAACCACATCATTATCCAAAAGCCACCGACAATCATATGAAAATGCAAGACTGCAAATAAGTTCATGCTTAAATTGAAGGTGCAAGCCAAAACAACACCAGCACCAAACTAAAAGTTCTCAAACTGAAGTAGAACAAGTCACAAGTCAGGTTTTTGTTCGAAAAGAATCTCAAAGTACCTAATACAATGACCAATTGTTGACGCAACTGCCCAATAATTTCAACTTTAAAAGCCTATTCAGTATGGATGAAGATGTTTTACAAGAACAATATTTTAACCTATTGTACATATGTTGACAACATTTTCTAGTATGAATGGCTGACAACTACATCAAATGTTGAAGACAGGACTAACATAATTTAGAGGAAAATTTCTAAAGCCCTTCAACAAAATAAACCCTAACCTTTCACGTTTGTGATCATTACTATGAATTCCATGCACAAGTCAAAATGCTAGAGGTTGATCATCAAAGCATAGTAAAACCAAAAATAGTCATTTAATACATAAACTCTCGGAAAATTAAGCTCCAATACTTTTACCAAAACGTCCGTAGAAAACTCTACTTGATTTCATTTCGGAATAAGCTAACAAAAATCAAAAATAACAAAACCCCGGAAAGTCTTCCATAAAATGTTGAACAAAACTCGAGCTCGCCACCTTAGAATCCTAACTTGGTACGCCTCCAGTGCCTGCGCTTGGCATTGTACCTGAAAAAACATAACCACAACGTTTTAGCCCAATCAATGAAAGATAGAAGACTTTAATTACTAAAATTATAAACCGTGCTGCCATTTAATTACTCATTTTACGTTTAGCTTACAGTTATTCCATATGTAAGGGTTCCAAAAATACTCTAACTACAGATGACAAAGGTTATAGTTATTCCATATTTAAGGGTTCTAAAAATACTCTAACTACAGATGACAAAGGTAAATATATTACAAGCAAAAGACCAAAAATGGAGAAGCAATGAAAGAATGTGCAAATCCATTCATGTTCGATAAATAATGGACAATTGTAATTAATGCAACTACAGGAAATATGAGGGTCTATAAGTAGCTGTTGACATCTTATGAGGTTAATTAATTGAACAACCTATTTATACAGCATGACAATCATCTAAAACAGGCAGTGTATGGGAAGACTCAACCTTACCGAATCAGACATGCTTCCTAACTTTTAGTCCTCGCAATATCTAACTAAACGTTTCAATTGATTGAAATGTGCGATTTTAATCCTTTTTTTCAGCCGCTTTTAATCCTTTAGCTTGTGAATATTCACATATACTTTAGCAATTCCACCATTTAGTTACTCGTGTGATCAGGATAATAAAGTTCTAAAAAATAGTCTAACTACAACAAGTTTTCACACACATAAAGGGACCAGAAACACACATTTTTAACTAATTGAAAGTTAATTGTGCACAAGAAACAGTATGCAACTGAACACTTCAATTAATTGAAATGTGCTCTTTTGATCCTTTTGGTTGTGAAATATTCACAAATGCAGTAAGATTTTTAACCGTTCTACCGTTTTGTTACTCATGTATTACTCTAACCATAACATGTTCCCCACACACAAGGGACCTGAAACACACACCATCTTAACTAATTGAACATCAACCAGTGCACAAAAGCAGAATTTACCGACAGACCAAAAAATGGAGTATTATTCATTACACCACAAAAAGAACAAGTAGATATTAGGATTTTTCATGTAATACGATAATATAGTTCTAAGAATAGTCAAACTTTTAACATGTTTCCTCACATAAAGCAACAAGAAATACACATTTTAAAGAGCAATTGAAAGTTAAATGTGCAAAAACAAAAACAGAATTTAACGACGGACCACAAAAATACTTTAAATAAAACAAGACAATGAATTTGTAAGATTATTAGGGTAAATCAATATACCTGATGGTGTTGTCGGTCCTCATTCGGATCCAATAAGGAATAGGCCTGTTCTGCCTCTGCTTCTTCGCCAGCTTCTTCTTGATCATGAATGTCTTGTGTGACGGCTGCTCAAAATTATAAGAAAAAATCAAAATAAAATACACAAAATCGGTAAATTAAACGAAGTTTTCGAGCTACTACGATTATAATGGAACTTATGGAACAGGATCTCACCATTTTCACGGTTGGGGATTCCTCCTCGGAGCTGGAGCTGGAGCTGGAGCTGGAGCTGCTGCTGCTGAAGCTGAAAGACGGACGACCGTATGAGGATTTGGGGAAAAACCCTACTTTGTGGTTATTTATAGTGGTTTGTTTGGGAGGGGCAGTGGGCAAACTGAAGCCCAATAAATGAATACGTTTTGGGCCAGAAATCTGTAAGCCCAATAAGGATGTTTCTGAGCAGCTCAACATAATAATGGAAGAGTGCCATTATTATTCAAGAGTTCATTAAACATTTGTCGCCAAGGGAAAGTCCTATTAAAGATCGACCTGGAGAAGCTTTCGACATGCTTGAATGATCTTTCATTACCGTGCCCTACTCTTTTTTAAATTCTCCCCACCTTCACCAAGCTTATTATGAGTCGTATCAGTACACCTAGAATTATTATTTTGGTTAACGGGTCCAAAACAAAAAAAAATCATCCATCAAGAGGTATACGACAAGACGATCCAATGTCACCATACCTTTTTATTCTTTGTATGAAACTACTATCCAAATATATTAACCATCGGGTTAATATTGGACTCTGAGATCCAATCAAGCTCAATCTCACTGGTCCATCATTCTCATATATATTCAATGCGGATGACTTAACTCTTCCAGCTAATGCCAACTTAAAGTCAATCCACACAATAAAGCGTAGCTTTCTTTTCTTCTCTCAAATATCTGGACAAAAACTCAATAATACCAAATCAAAAATCATCTTCTCCCGAAATTATGACACTCAAACCAAAACACACCTCGCAAGTATTCTTAACATTAAAATCAATGATAGTTTTGGTAAATACTTGGGATTCCTTATTCTCACACGTAAACCTAAGGCCTCTGACTTACGATGAATCGTTGATAACATGAACTCTAAGCTTGCTAGTTGGAAAACAAACTTTCTTTCAATTAGAGAGAGAACAACCCTAGCTAGATCAACTCTCAACTATATCCCAAATCATGCAATGCAGTACCTCCTACTCCCCTCCTCCACACTCAAGCAAATTGAGAAAATCCAAAGAGATTTTATCTAGGGCACCACCACTCTGAAAAAGGAAAATTCACTACATCAAATGGACCACTGTCACTCAGCATGAGCACGCTGGGGGCTTAGGACTTAGGAAAGCAGCTCAAAAAAACATAGTCTCGCTTGCCAGCCTTTCTTGGAGACTCTTCACCAACCCAGGTTCTATATGGCCCAACACACTAATTAGCAAATATAGCCACAAGTGGATACATTTTTACCATTGGTGGAGGAGTTGTGTCTTAAGGAATATAGTGATGCAAATTGGATCACCAGATCAACGGAATCAAAATCCACAAGTGGATACGTTTTTACCATTGGTGGAGGAGCAGTGTCTTGGAAGTCGTCCAAACTGACATGCATCGCCCGCTCTACAATGAAGTGTGAGTTTATAGTTTTAGACAAGGCCAGTGAAGAAGTTGAATGACTCCGAAATTTCTTAGAAAACATTCCATTTCTACCCAAACCTTGGCACTTGTATGCATACATTGCGACAATCAAGCAACAATAGGAAGGGATGGGAGTGTTATGTATAACGGAAAATCTCGTCACATTCGATGAAGGCATAATACCGTTAGACAACTACTCTCTAGTGGAATTATCACAATTGACTATGCAAAGTCGAAAGATAATGTATCGGATCCACTTACAAAAGGCCTACCTAGAGAGGCAGTTGAGAAGTCATCAAAGAGAATGAGACTATGGCCGAAGACAAGTCACTGCGGCGGTAACTCTACCTAGAAGACTGGAGATCCCAAGATCTAGGTTCAAGGAGATCAAACAAAGTCATTAGTGACGGTGCAACATTGTCAAATAAAATTTTGGTCCATTCTCATGATGAAGACAATGTTCAGTACCAAGGATAAAGCGTTAAGGCTTTTTAATGATTTTTAAGTTTGATACGGGGTATATCAAATAGTGTATCCACGGGATAACACATTTAGGAATCACCTATGTAAGTGTGAAGTGTAAGACGCTTCAAGGAAATGTTGTAAGGCTAGTTCTCTACGCACTTATTGAAACCAGGTGGTGTTCATGGCTGAAATGAACACAACAATGAGAACAAAAAACGGTTAGGGTTGATTGTGTGATGTATGGTTGTCTAGGTATACACCAAAGTTCGACGGTTCAAAGATATTAAATCTACTGATTGATCGAATATATCCGACATATGTTCACTACGAAAAGTTCAAAGGGAAACCTATTTATCCAGATGCGATTAATCCTTACTTGCGAATCACACATTTTTTCATGCATATTTGTTTTGGATAGCCATTCCCCATTCACGTGGAGGATTGTTGGCTTTTGTTAGTAAAAAACAAAAGAGGTGTGAACGAAAAATGGTGGGAAAAGAAATGGAGGGAAATGAAATTTTGAATTAGTTCACCTTACTAATGCACTTTGTCCCTCATTGGAAGAAGAAAAGAAAATATTTGTGTATATATAGAGAAACACGTCTTCTAGCTCTTAAAGAGTTAAGAAGAAGTGGTGTCTCACGCCGTCGTCGTCGTCGTTTGCTCGGCGTCGGCTTAAGATTCTGATTGGGATTCAGATTTGGTCAATTGATATGATTGATTGATAATTTTTTGGACCAAATTTATTTTCTTTTTCCATTGTCTTTTCTAATATTTTTGTGTGGAGAAAATATGAATTTGGAAGATTGCAGAATGATTTCCCAACGGTCTAGTTCGCGATCGAACACTCCATTCAACAATTGAATAGACATCTTATCAACGAGCATGCACCTTTGCATCTGTTGGGACTCAACTTCGTTGGTTATAAATATATAGGCTTAGCCTCATTTTCCACCACCTAAAATCTGAAATCTCTCCCCTCGATCTTCTGCATTCTGCATTGGTTTTCAAAAGCAAAACTTAAGCATTTTGAGTGATTTGCTCTACCATTTGAGTTCGTCGAAGTTCTGTGATTTGAAGTGTCGCTATCACAAAATAGTTATTCCGCTCTATCCTGGGAGGAATTAATCTGATACCTTGGGCAACTGTAATGGGATTAAATTTCTTAAGGAAACACAAGAAACTTGTATCAGAATTAATCTGTTTTGTTTTCTTAAACTAATGTTTGCTAATTTACTAGTTTTGAATACAATGTGATAACAAAATCTAGGTCACGACCCAAGTTACCGTATGTTGGGTGTCGTGATGACACCTAGTCTTAGGGACTAGGAAAGCCTTACAATAACTGAAATAACAAAAATATATAAACTAACATATGACAATTTCAAAATAGAAAAATCTATACAATTTTACAATCCCAAAACCGGTAGTATAAGTCATAAGCTCTACTAAGTATGTTAGATAAACCTCCAAACACAACTGTTTTGAAACAAGAATAAACAGTGGAAATACAACATCCGAAGGCTTCTCTGCGAACGGAGCAACAGGTTTACCTTGAGTCTCCACAGCAAATTCTGAATGGCTAGCTAACGATCGACGACTCCGAAATACCTGGATCTGCACAAAAATATGCAGAAGTGTAGTATGAGTACACCACAATGGTGCCCAGCTAGTATCAAGACTAAACTTAGTGGAGTAGTGACGAGGAACAATCAAGACACCTACTGGACTAAATAACCCGAGCAAGTATAAGTGGAGAACTAATAGAGTACAACAATACTACGCATAATGACAATAATAATATAGTACTTGCCATAGAAAAATAGAAACTACCATTAACAGCAGAACACCACAAGAAATAACACAGAAGAGTAAGCTGAACATAGTTTAAACCCGGTGAATACAACTAAAATAAAGACATGTAGCAACTAGATGAAAATAATCACTTTCACATCAGGTTTTATCCAATAATCTCCACGAGGTACCGAACCTCAAAATATTCATAATTCACGGGTTCCAATTTGTGAACCCTAAACACTTGGCATCTTGTGCCTTCATTATAACCAATAACTGCGCGGAAACACACGTGCCAATAGAACCAGACGAGGGTGTGTAGAGATGATCAATAACATCAGGTTCCATTTTCTTGAATCGTTAGGGGTGTTTAACTACGTGTATGCTTGTGCCAGTGTTCTATCACATTTCAGGCCAAGTAATAAGAATAGAAACAATGAATGGCACATAAGAACGATCACCACGAAACGAACACGGTATAAATCACACAGAGTAGGCACATCACTATCCAAATAAAAACAATAATAATGCCCTAGGCCATCATAAGTCATCACAATCAATCTATGACATAGTCCACATTGTCTCGCCACATGCGCAATAATAAAGTAAATGTCTGCATTGTCTCGCCACACGTGCATAATAATGTTCTCACCTTGTCTCGCTACACCCGCAACCCACATATCTAACCCGCCTTGTCACGCCGCATATGCAAATATCAATCGTAACAATAGAACGACAGAAACCTCGTGCAACACCATAACATTCGCACAATAGAAACCTCTTGCATCACAATAACAAACCGCACGATAGAAACCTCGTGCATCTCAACAATAACTTCACGACAGAAAACCTCGTGCATCACAATAACAACCGCACAACAGAAACCTCGTGCATCACAACAACAAGTACAACATCAACAACGACAAGAACACAATAGTACTGCAAATAAATTAACTTACAAATTACGTAACTCAAGGAAACGGAAGAAACAAACTCACAAGGAAATACACAACAAAAAGTAACGATACCACCTAGCAATAGCTCAACAAGTAAGAGATATTGTGTAGCAATGACCTCCACATAAGTGCAATTCAACAACAAGGGAGATATCACGAGTCGATAAATTTCGAATAAGGATAAGGCAACTATGATAAATGATAACTAACTTCATTTAGGCTTTAGTACTCACGAAAAAGGCACAACAATTACTATTAAGGATAAGCAACGAAAAGGATAATCATGGACTCAAATAAGGATAAAAAATTACAGAAGAGATAATAATAATTTTAAATAAAGATAAGCAGCTAGGAAAGGATAGCATGTTAATCGAGAGGAACCAACTTCGGTTAAGGCACACGTAGAGGTGAAGCAATTAGGCAACAAGAGTGGAACATAAAGCAATTAATTCCAAATAAAACATGTAGAGGTGAAGCTAGTAAATGGGAAAAACTTAACATAATAAAACAACTTCATATCTAATGAACATAAGAACATACGAGCCCTAAAAGGTCAATTTTCCACAAATAAGCCCGTGCACGTACTCGTTACCTCACATTCACGGACTTTACATAATACAATTAGCATAAAAGACTCAAATCCTAAGGGGTAGTTCTCCCACACAAGGTTAGGCAAGATACTTACCTCAAAGAAGATAGACCGACACTCTAAAACGAACTTCTCGAGTGAACTGACCTTCGGACGGCTCAAATCTAGCCAAAATAACTTCAATGCATATATAAAACTTATAAGAGACTATTCCGAATCATAAACCCTCAATCTTTATCAAAAACTAAAAATCAACACAAAAGTTGACCCCCAAGCCCGCACCTCGGAACCCGACAAATTTTACAAAATCCGAACACCCATTCCGATACGAGTTCAACCATACTAAAATTATCAAATTTCGATACCAATTCGTCCCTCAAATCATCATTTTACGCTTTGAAAGTTTTCTTCAAAAATCCCGATTTTCCTCAACTCAAAACACTAATTTAATGATAAAAATAAAGATAAAATCATGGAATATAATAGATTCTAGCTGAAGAATGCTTACCCAATTGATTTGCTTGAAAACCCCAGAAAGAATCGCTCAAACCGAGCTCTAGTCTCCAAAAATATTTAAAATGGCTAACCCTCAGAATAAAGTACTTTTATATTTTGCCCAGGTAACAAGCATCGCGATCGCGGAAATTCAAATGCGATCACGGAGAAGAAATCTTCAATTGCCCAGAGAAAGCATTACGCGATCGCGCACAAAGAAATGCGTTCGTGTAAGGTGAATTAACACTACCTCAAGGAAAAGCACAATACGGACGCAGAGAGGTAGATGCAAACTCATAGAACAAAAAGGCACAAGTCCACGATCACGGGCTGCTCTATGTGAACGCGAAGAGGAAATGGTCATCGGCGCCCAACTCCTAGTTTATACTATGCGAACGCGAAGAAGGGAAATGCAGACTTGTGCCATCGCGGATGGAACCATGCGAACACAAGAACACATAATTCATCCTCCAAAATTACACTACGCGAAGCGAACACGATTAAGGAAACCAGACACCAGCAGTTCAACAGTCCAAACATAGAAGGTAATGGTCTGTAGCCCATCCGAAACACACCACGGGCTCCCGGGATCCCGTCTAAACACACTGACAAGTTCCATAACCTAACACGGACTCGCTCGGGGACTCAAATCACATCAAACAACGTTGAAACTATGAATCACACCATGGATCGAACTTATGAACTTTCAAATCTTCCAACTTCTAAAACTCACGTCGAACCCTATCAAATCAATTCGGAATGACGTCAAATTTCCAGGCAAGTCCCAAATGACATAACAGAGTTGTTCCAACTCTCGGTATCGTATCCCGACCCCGATATCACCAAAGTCAACTCTTGATTAAATCTCTCAACCTTCTAAACTTCAACTTTTCCAACTTCCGCCGAAATGCTTCAAATTACCCTACGAACCTCCAAATCCAAATCCGGACACACACCAAAGTCCAAAATCACCATAAGATTCTGTTGAAATTATCAAAACCCCATTCTAGAGCCGTTTACACAAAAGTCGAATTCCGGTCAACTCTTACCGCTTAAGCTTCTAAAACACAAATCCTTCTTCCACATCAATTCATAATCATCCGAAGTCCAAACACGGATACGCACATAATGGCACATAATACATAGCTTCTTGAGACATTAAGACACCAAACGAGACTTTAATTCTCAAAATGACCGACCGGGTCGTTACAAGGCTCGAGAGATAACATTTGTATACAATATCGTTTTTGAAGCTTATGTTTTTATTATATCAAAAGGAAAAAAGGTCCAATACATATTTGACAAATAAGAAAAACCAACAATCGGAAACCTACTATAACGAGTTACAAGTTACAAGTTACAAGTTACAAGGTCGAACTAGTATATTACACAGTTGCCTCCAAGCTATAGAGGGGGTTCAATCCCTATTTTACCTTACGTAATACTCGATGATTCTAAATTTGTTTTCTAACAACTAATAGTAGAAAATATCAATTATTATTACTCATAAAGATTTAAGTGATGTATCCGGTCGAATTCGAATGGAGAAACTCCCTAAAGTGTTTTACTTTGTATGAGCATTATTGTATTGGTAAAAAATAGCTTTACACGTAGCCAGGATCTGGATGACTCAGCCAAATATGTGAACCAAAGAAAATAACACAACGAGCAGGTACAAGATTAACTCAACATGCACGGAATTGGTTTATCAATCACGAGTATATCAGCTACGGGAAACCAAATGAAGAAGAAGAGCCACAGTCGTGACGAATCTAGACACAATAATGAACAGATTCGAAGATCAACAGTTAATATTATATACGTTATGTAACTCCTAAAATAACAGTTACGATTCACCATTGTAAACGCCTCATTAATGTATTAATTAGTCATTAATGAGCCATCATTACCGGAATCCAAACGTTATACTAGGAGAATCTCCCTATAAAAGGGAAGAAGATGTAACAAACAGGGACATCGAGCTCTCGAATACTAACTATTATACTTCTCATATTACAATCAATCTATTGTTCTTTTACTTATTCCATTCTATTTTTTTATTATCAGTAACCCGAGTTTATCCTAATATAGCTTTGATCAAAGGATCTTATTTTTTGGTTAAACAAATTGGTTCCGTTACCGGAAACACTGATAATCATCGTTTTCGCTACCAATCGATATCCTTAAAATCATGTTGAATTCCAACAACAACAACGTCAACAATAATGACGATAACAACCAGCAAAGAAATGAAACCCCAGTTTCAACTCCTCCTCGAGGAACTCCACGAGCTTCGAGAGAACCATCTCCTGAAATAACTGACAATCGTAACAATAATGAACAACCAGTGGAACCAGGTCAAATAAGGCAAATAATTGCTCAATACGTGGGGCAGGCTTTGCGAGAATTTGCAAGAGGATTACCACAAATACCTCCAGTACCACCAACACTGCCTTCGAATAATACAATTATAGTAGAAGATTTGCAAGAGGGGTTAACAAATTCAACCAGGGATGAAACTCTCAATACACTTCTTGAAACACGACCAGGTACGACTAGTAATTCAGAATTACAAAATTTATTATTAACCATGCAGAAGCAAATGAAAGAACAAAATGATCGCATCGAGCAAATCCCTGATGTTCCGCCTATTATCAAAGGAATCAATGTGGATAGGTATTCTCAACAACCTTGGAAGCCAAGTGCAGACCCTTTGCTTATACCCAAGAAGTTTAGAATGCCTGATGTCCCCAAATACGATGGAACAACCGACCCACGTGATCACGTGACTGCTTTCACCACTGGAGTAAAAGGCAATGATATAACAAAAGAGGAAATAGAATCAGTCCTTGTCAAAAAATTCGGAGAAACACTCACGAAAGGAGCCTTAACCTGATATTCTCATCTCCTTGAAAACTCTATAAATTTTTTGCTGAACTTGCAGATTCGTTTATAAAAGCACATTCTGGTGCACAAAAAGTTGAAAAACGAATGGAAGATATATTCAAGATAAAGCAAGGAGACAAGGAATTGCTCTGTGAGTTTGTAGATAGATTCCAACGGGAAAGAATGCAACTACCAAGGGTGTCTGACAACTGGGCAGCCATGGCATTCACAAGTAACTTGAACGAGAAAAGTTCAGAAGCCACGAGACGACTTAAAGAGAGTCTAAGAGAATTCCCAGCCACGACATGGAATGATGTGTACAACATGTACAGTACTAAACTAAGGATTGAAGAGGATATAATTACACGATCAAAAGATGAAGAATATCTTAGAACAAGACGCCCATAATTAGAGAAAAAGTCAGGTAAAAGCAGGTATGATCCTTACTTAGGACCCTCGAGACATGACCTACGTCCCAGGTTCGAAAATACAAGACATTCGGGAAGAGATACGAACTCATCCTCATCTAGATCCAGGAGATATCGAGATGAACAATTCTGGAATATTGCCCGAATTGGACACCATAACTTTAATGTAAGCAGCACTGAGCTCGTCTCAATACTGAGAAGTATGGGAGACAAAGTTAAATGGCCGAAAGAAATGCGTTCTAATCCTAACAGGAGGAACCTCGATCAATGGTGTGAATTCCACAATGATCATGGTCATAGAACAACAAATTGCAGATTCTTACAGGGTGAAGTAGAACATCTATTAAAACAGGGCTATTTAACAGACTTGTTTAGTGATAAAGGTAAACAGGCATATATGAAGAACAGGCAGGAGCCACCAAAACCACCCTCCCCAAAACGGACTGTTAATGTCATACATGGAGGAGAAGAAGTAAACGGGATAGTCTGCCAGCTAACATCAAAAGTCACGAGCACCCACGGAAAGCGGGTTCGAGAAGAAATGAGGGAAGAACAAATATCTTTTGACGACGCAGACTTTGGTGGATTAATACTTCCACACAATGACGCGCTGGTAATATCCTTACTCATTCATGACACTAACGTTAAAAGGGTGTTGATTGATCCAGGCAGTTCAGTCAATATTATTTTGATGAAAGTCATGGAAGAAATGCTAGTAGAAAACAAAATGATTCCAAAGGTTCAAGCCATATCTGGGTTTGACAATTCAACATTGATAACTAAAGGTGAGATCGAACTCAACACTTACGCTGAGAGAGTCATCAAAAGTGCAAAATTCCAAGTTATTAATACAGAAATGACTTACAACGTCATCTTGGGAAGACCATGGATTCATGACATGAAAGCGGTCCCATCTACTTTACATCAAGTAATAAAACTCCCTTCCAAATGGGGAATAAGGCAGATCAAGGGTGATCAACAAACCTCGAGGAATATTAATTCAATAACTCTTAACAACAAAAGAAACGCGGAAGAAACAACAAATTGTCAAACAGAGGCTCATCTACAAATAGGTATGGAACAAACTTCTGATCAGCTACGTACCAAAGAAATAGATATTCCAATAGGTACGGAAGAGCATAATGACGAAACAAATCCTGTAATCATCAAGAATGAGCCAGAACATGCGGACATAGACTCCAGAACATATTTTATTCATGAACCAGAAGAAGAAGAACATATCAAAACAACTGCTGAAGAACTCGAGGCTGTTCCCATCTCAGAAGAAAAGCCCGAAAGGAAACTTTACATTGGCATAAAATTGTTAGAAAGATTAACTCTAGAACAAAAAGGTACGTTTGTCAATTATTTAAAGGCTAATGAGGATTGTTTTGCATGGTCCCATTTAGATATGATAGGTATCCCACCAGAAGTGATGACTCACAAATTAAACGAAGATCCATCGTTCGTACCTGTTAAACAAAAGAAACGAAAGCAAGGACCTTTTAAAAATCAAGTGATCCATGAAGAATTCCAAAAGCTTTTAAATATAGGTTCGATACGAGAGGTAAGGTATCCTAACTGGCTAGCCAACACAGTAGTAGTACCCAAAAAGAATGGCAAATGGCGGGTATGTGTCGATTATACTGATTTAAATAAAGCATGTCCTAAAGATTCATTTCCCTTGCCACATATAGATCAAATGATCGATGCAACCGCGGGTCATGAATTGTTAAGCTTTTTAGATGCATATTCTGGTTATAACCAAATCAAAATGGACCCCTTGGATGAAGAAAAGACTTCCTTCATTACTAACCGGGGGACCTATTGTTATAATGTTATGCCTTTTGGGTTAAAAAATGCAGGTGCCACTTATCAAAGATTAGTGACAAAAATGTTCCAAGAACATTTGGGCAAAACAATGGAGGTTTACATCGATGATATGCTTGTAAAGTCAATACAAGCGGTAGATCATCTACAACATCTCTCTATCACTTTTGATATTTTACGCAGGTACAATATGAAACTCAACCCGGAAAAATGTGCCTTCGGAGTACAATCTGGTAAATTTTTGGGATTCCTTGTGTCTAACAGAGGAATAGAGGTAAATCCAGCACAAATAAAAGCTATAGAAGAAATACCTGAAATCTTGAGAAATAAAAAAGAAGTCCAAAGATTGACAAGAAGAATAGCAGCCCTAGGGAGATTTATTTCTAAGTCTTCCGAAAAAAGCTTTAAATTCTTTGCAATTCTGAAAGAGCAAAATCAATTCGAATGGACTGAAGAATGTTAACATGCTTTAAAAGACTTGAAGGTCTACTTGTCAAAACCACCATTGTTATCAAAGCCGAAAGACGGAGAAAGGTTATATATCTACTTGGATGTCTCAGAAATTGCCATAAGTGCGGTATTGGTAAGAGAAGAAAGAGGTAAACAATCTCCCATTTACTATGTAAGCAAAACTTTACTAGATGCAGAGACTAGATACCCACATCTAGAAAAATTAGCTTTAGCATTAATAATGGCGTCAAGAAAATTGCGTCCTTATTTTCAATGTCATCAAATTACTGTCGTAACTTCATATCCTTTAAGGAATATTTTGCATAAACAAGAATTGTCAGGGAGATTAGCCAAATGTGCCATAGAATTAAGTGAGCATGATATAACATATCAACCTAGAACTACAATTAAATCACAAATATTGGCCGACTTCGTAGCTGGCTTTAGGAGTAATATTACTCCTGAAGTAGAAAAAGAATTACAACTCTTCAATGGTATAAACCCAGGTCAGTGGACCCTATTTACAGATGGCTCATCTAATATAAAAGGAGCAGGATTAGGTATTGTACTAATATCACGCACGGGTAAAACAAATACGACAAGCAATCAAATGCTATCCAATAACTAACAATGAAGCAGAGTACGAGGTTGTTATTGCAGGTTTAGAATTGGCACGGGAGTTATCGATTGAACAAATCGAAATCAACAGTGATTCCCAATTGGTGGTAAACCAAATGCAGGGGACTTACATCGCTCGGGAAACTCGAATGCAACAGTACCTAGAAAAGGCACGAGAACTTGTGAGACAGTTCAAAATGTGGAAAATAATACAAATACCTAGAGAAGAAAATGCTGAAGCAGATGCATTGGCCAACCTCGCAACAGTTACAGACGTAACCAATAAAGACAACACTATCGTCGTACACCTCTTCCATTGCACAATCGATCAAAACAAGAATGAGGTTCCTTTAAATAATTTAACTTGGGATTGGAGAAACAAAATTCTTAACTTTTTGCAGAACGGTACCGTGCCTGAAGACAAAAAAGCAGCTCAAGCGCTCCGCCGCAAATCAACGAGATACTGTCTAGTTCACAACACTTTGTATCGCAAAATGTTTGGAGGACCCCTAGCTAAGTGCCTCGGACCTAACCAGACGGAGTTTGTGATAAAAGAAGTCCATGAAGGCCACTGTGGAAATCACGAAGGTGCAAGATCTTTGGTAAAAACCTTAATCAGAGCAGGATACTACTGGCCTAAGATGGAAGAAGACGCGGAGAATTTCATATCAAAATGTGACAAATGTCAGCGGTTTGCCAATAATATGCACCGACTAGCAGAATTATTACATTCTATTATATCACCATGGCCCTTTATGAAATGGGGAATGAATATAGTAGGACCTCTTCCCCCAGTTAAAGGTCAGGTACGGTTCCTACTTGTACTTACTGATTACTTCACAAAATGGGTAGAAGCAGAAGCATTCAAACAGGTGCGGGAAAAGGAGGTTAAGAGTTTCTTATGGAGAAATATAATATGCCGGTTCGGAATTCCAAAGGAGATCGTGTGTGATAATGGCCCACAATTTATAGGCTCTCAAATCACAGAATTCTTCGACAGCTGGAAAATCAAACGGATCACATCAACACCATATCATCCCGTAGCTAATGGACAAGCAGAATCCACGAACAAAATCATCATCAACAATATAAAGAAACGATTAGACAGAGCCAAAGGCAATTGGCCCGACGAATTACCAGCGGTGTTATGGGCATACAGGACTACATCAAAAACAGTTACGGGAGAAAGTCCTTTCGCACTCGTTTATGGCTCTAAGGTATTAATACCCGTGGAAATTGGCGAACCAAGTCTGAGAGTGACGACAGCTACGGAACAAACGAATAATGTTGAACTCCAAAACAATTTAGACCTGCTCGAGTCACGAAGAGATGCGGCCTTAATACGGATGGCAGCTCAAAAGCAAATCATAGAACGATACTACAACCGCAAAGCTCATCTCAGGTATTTCAAAATTGGGGACTTTGTACTTAAAAAGGTCTTCCGGTCAACAAAGGAAGCAGGAGCTGGTAAACTAAATCCAAACTGGGAAGGTCCCTATAAAGTCCGAGGCATAGCAGGCAAAGGCGCGTATGAGTTGGAAGCCATGGACGGCAGGATTCTACCAACGAGTTGGAACGCCATCCACCTGAAGAAGTACTATTTTTGAGGAAAAGGAATACCCCCAGTCAGGTATTGCATGTTCGATTTTATCTTTGAATATTTAAATTTTACTAACTTTTTAGATGATAGGAAAAAAGCTAACCAATCACTAGATGATGACATTAGACCTGCAAAGACACGAGGAAATAATACAGTTCCCGGTCTAGGGTTACACTTTCTGATGGATATTTTAAAGGGTTAAGCAGTCATCATCTAAAAAAATATATACATTCGAGTCCGGAATGTTTTCCTTTTCCAGGGAAAGGACCACAAAGAAGGAACAATCAAGTGCTCGAGATCTCATTCTTCAAAGCTCAAACACTTGGGGGACTATACAGTATGGAAGGCCAAGATGAAGCAAAAAGACTGCCAGAAGTCAAAAGCTCGAGCCTAAAAGAACCATTTACCCAACAAGTCAAGTGATACGAGCAAAACTAAAAGAACTGAAGACTCCAGCACAAGAATTACAATGCCTACTCTAAAAAACCTTCGAACCACGTTCAGGTCAAAAGGCAAAATATCAGTTACGACGAAGAAATGTACATCTTACACTTATACAAAAACTGTTGCGACAAAAAAATAGTTAGGGATAGAAGATCATCATCATTGTACTTAGTCAAAAAACTGTTATTAAAAGCAGTTACGAAATCTTTGTACTCGAGTAGAAAACTGTTATTCAAATAAAACAGTTACGGATGAAAGATCATAACCTTTGTATTTATTCTCAAAACTGTTATCAAATAAAACAGTTACGAATCACGATAAATTTCTCTCGTACATGTTATAAAACTGTTGCAAATAAAAACAGTTGTGGGTAAAAACCCAACATTTATAAAAGCTATTACTAATGAAAAATAGTTATCTCCTTGTATTAACTCGAAAAAACTGTTGCCTATGAAAAACAATTGCGAAATACAAGTGATTATCAAATTTGTTAAAACAAAACAGTTGCAACATGAGTCATAGATGATAATCATAACACATGTAAAATGTTGTGAAAGTTCAAATAAAAACTTCTCACAAAAACATTCCTAAAACATGTGAGAAATTCCTGTCACTCTATTGCATTCCAATGAAGTTGAGACGTCTTCTTCATTAAGTATTAATCAAAAAGGGCCCTAACTCATAAACAAATCCTGTCACAAACAAAGGCTAAAAATTTATGCGAACACTACACCTACTGTGAAAAGGTTCAAAGTGAAATATGCATTTTTATGCAAAAAAACTAAAAGGTACAAACAAAAACCTCAAAAAAGCAATACAATCGACTTAAAAGAGTAACATTCAAACTCATAGCAAAAAATCTCGAGATTGTATTGAAATTAAAATAAGCGGCTAAGTCAAAAACTAAGTACTAACTAGTACTTAGCCGCATGAATATTTACATTTTTATGCCCCTAAGTTGTCAGTTGGGGGCATTAAAGTTTCAAACTCCCCTGATGGAGCTGGGAGTAATTACACCAATCCAATAAAAAAAGAAAAAAAAGAGGGTAACTAAAGTCTTCATTCTCAAAGAGGAGGAGGAGAACCAGCTTCTTCTGAAGAATCATTCGCTTCTTCCTGGGCTTCATCAGCTGGAGAGAGATCAAAACTCTGTTGGATCTTCTCCATAGCTTCCCTAGATTTTGCGATCTCAGCATCAAGGTCAAAACTTTCTTGACTCATCTCCAGCAATGTATCATGACGAGCACTCATATATGCCCTACTCACGTCAACAACTGTTGATTCTTCAAGGTCACCATAGTCCTTTGACCAAATCTGAATCTCGCCCTTCAAATTATCATTCTCAGCTTCAGTGGTTTCCAAGGCAACCTTTAGATATGCAAGTGATTCCTCCAACGTCTGAACCTTCATTTGAGCTTCACGGAGATCTTCTTGAACCTGGGAGAGATTATGTACAAGTTCGCCAGAATATTCCTCTTTCTCCCCCAACATGTGCTTCAGGTGTCGGATTTCCTCCATAGCTTTTGACAGTTGCTCAGCAAATGAAGATTCAAGAACATCTTTATCCTTATTGACTTACTGAGAGAAGCTTTCTCCACTGCCAACTCTGCCTTAACAACCTTCAATTGCTCCCTCAAGGTATCGCTTTCATCCTCTAAAGCTCTCATCTCTATTCGAAGACTGTCGTATTGTGCTTTAATATCATCAAGCCCGCGGAGCACTTTCAACTCATTTTCATAATGGGAAACTCTTTTCATAAGCTCCAAACCAATAAGGTGCGTCTGCAAAAACAGTAAAATAATCAAATATGTTAAACTGTTAAAGAACAACATATGTGCAAAAGCTCTTCCAAAATTCATACCTTTAAGGAGTTGTGCACCACCTCATTGGCCCAAGTAAGAGTCGCATGGCTATCAAGCTTGGCCCTCTCCTCAGAGCCAATTAGAGCCTTAAGCCACACCTCCGTCTCACCAGTCTTCTTGAAGAGGTTTCCACCAGCTGGAACCTCAATTGTAACTCTTCTCATTTCCCTACTAGAAGACCCTTCCTCTATAACAGATAGCGTAGAAGTAAGGACGGAAGGGACAACGGAAAAGAGAGAGGGACCAGAAGCTAAAGAAACCATGGGCACTTCGGTAGAGACGGACGGAAGAGAAACTGAAGAAATAACAGGTATGGGTGAAGGAACAACATCCACAGAATGAGGAGCAGAGACGACAGCAAAACCTGGATAGATGGTAGCCAGGGGAACATCATCAGGGTCCATTTCAAAACCTTCATGAAATAGACGTTCAGCAGGATCTCGAGTTGGGGACTGGGATTGATCACGAGAAGAAGAAGTCCTGATTGCCAACATGGAAGAAAGAGGCGCGGGAGTAGACTCATCATCAGTAACTACCCGCCTTCTTCTCGCCCGGTGCACTAAAGCACCTTCTTCTCGCCCGGTGCACTAAAGCACCTTCTTCTTCATCCTCATCTTCTCCTACAAAGAGAGAATCTTGAACCTTTCTTTTTGAAGCACTAGCCAAGACATTCTGGGCATGAGACAACGACATCCTTGAAAGCGATGAAGATGCCCCACGGGAAGAAAACCCTATCAAAAAAGAAGAAAAAATTAAATAAAATTCAGGTAAGGAAAGAAAAGAGAAAAACTCTACTTACCATGAGTCTTGACAATCCATTTATACTTTGTAGAAAAGTACTTCCAGGATCTTTCCTCAACAGGAGAAGCAGTTAACATTCTTTCTACCCAGCTACGAATATCAGAGACATTCTCGACAATATTCATAGTTGCTGAAAATAAGAGGAAAACAGATGCAGTATTAAAAACATAATACAACTTTATGTAAAGAAGACAGATACGAACCAAAGTACTTACGTGCACGGTTCCACTTCTCAGGGAAGGGAAGATTATCTTCACCCACTAGAACAACAGTGGGAACATCAATGTATCTCATGTACCAACCTATGTCTTTATCATCACCAGGGGTTACTAAAACTCTTTTACTCCGAGCAACCGGAGTAAAAATCCCTTGACGAAACAGAGTAGGTGAATATAAATGCATCAGATGATGAAAGGTGAAAGGAACAGAAACCTTTGAAGCCAAAACTCTTAAGCAAGCGACAACACGGCATACTAAGGGACCAACCTGTCCTAGACAAATATTGAAAAAACGGCAAAATTTTATGATAACAGGGTCAACAGGAGGCTGAAATCCTAATGTGAAAGGGTAAGTATAAACATAAGAAAAACTCGTCTTGTAAGACGTGATTCTCTGGGTACTACTTGGCACAAGAATGGGAACATTAGACTCCCAGGAGCATTCCCTACGAACAACAGGAATATGACCTACAATAACAATGGTAGCGTATTTTTCTACACTATCTAAAGAAGAATTCTGTTTGGCGATGGGAGAATTTACTTCTGGAAAAACTATATCAGCGGGGAGGATTTCGTCAACTCTGGGTTCACGAAAATCATCCTTGTTCTTAGAAACAGAATGAGAGGATCTAACTCTGGGAGAAAACAAAGACCTACTAGAAGAAAGAGGAACTAAAAGAGATGAAGAACCTCTAGTGGAAACAGGTCCTAAACTCCTTAGTCGACCACCTCTTCGACTCCTAGATGGAGCATAAGAAGGTGACGCCGAAGTTTCAACATTGATAACTTTTTTAGATCGACCAGATGAAGACATATTTATGTAAGCTAAGAAAAATTTCTTCACCAAGGAAAAATCAAATTATAGAAGTGTTTCGTGAAAGAGAAGGAGAGAAGACGATTATTTATACCTAATGGCAACCGTCAAAGCATGGAAAAGTAATGATGGAAAGTCATAATTAAGCGTGTCACTTCGGAACTGAGGCGGCGAATTCTTGCAGAACCAATCAAAGACAAACACGTGGAAGAAGCATTAAATAGAGGTAATATACGACGAGTGCGTTCAATAAAGGATACAATGTTTCAGAACAAAGCGGCGGCAAATATTCCCGTCATAAATGCGTATCCACTTACCAAGTATTATACGCCAAATACATGGCAAGTGGGGGGACAATCTGTATTGGTAAAAAATAGCTTTACACGTAGCCAGGATCTGGTTGACTCAGCCAAATATGTGAACCAAAGAAAACAAAACAACGAGCAGGTACAAGATTAACTCAACAAGCACGTAATTGGTTTATCAATCACGGGTATATCAGCTACGGGAAACCAAATGAAGAAGAAGAACCACGGTCGTGACGAATCTAGACACAATAATAAACAGATTCGAAGATCAACAGTTAATATTATATACGTTATGTAACTCCTAAAATAACAGTTACGATTCACCATTGTAAACGCCTCATTAATGTATTAATTAGTCATTAATGAGCCATCATTACCGGAATCCAAATGTTATACTAGGAGAATCTCCCTATAAAAGGGAAGAAGATGTAACAAACAGGGACATCGAGCTCTCGAGTACTAACTATTATACTTCTCATATTACAATCAATCTATTGTTCTTTTACTTATTCCATTCTCTTTTTTGATTATCAGTAACCCGAGTTTATCCTAATATAGCTTTGATCAAAGGATCTTATTTTTTGGTTAAACAATTATGTTATGCGAATTAAAATTAACTGGATTACTAAATCCCGATAAACAAAAAAAAGCAAACAAAATATTTATCAAATTTAAGGTAAACGAAAACTCTAGTGAAAAATGGTTCACACATTTTGGGGTCGTTTGGTTCAGTTAAGGAATATTGTGTTGTTTACCCGTAAAATGGTACAATTGAATTTATACGTAGTTTTATAGACAAGTGAATTGATTTGATCCAAAAATAATAGACAAAAATTTAAGACTTAGCCTTGAAATTAAAATAAAACGGCAGATATCTTAGTACCGGGCGCACAACTACCGGAGGTAGTAAGAACAATATAAATAAGCAAGAAAGTAAAATGTTATTGAGCTTTTGATAGAATATAGTGTATGCTTGTTATAAAATTCGTGTCCTTTACAATGATTATGTAGATCACTATTTATAGTGGCGCCTTGGGAAAGCAGTCCTAGGATCAAGCCCTTATTTAGTGACAATTATGAGGGTCATTCAAGAATGCATAACGGTGAGCAATGAATGATATATTCTTTGTAACAGACTGTGTACTTAATTTTATGAAATATTCCTCATTAAATGCTACCAGGTGGTGGGCATCTACTTCACCTTTATGGATATCATTCTCTCTGATACCAAGTGAGATAATTGCCCTCAAGCCTTTATATCTTCGTATCCACGTGTCCCTCTCTCATTCTAACACTATATATGAACATATTTTACACCATACACATAGTCCCCCTACTTTCTTATGGCATAATTTTGTATCAGCGGGAAGTTGGTAGAGATACCTTACTTTCTGGTGGCATAATGGTTGAGTAGACGCACGTCTCTCTGCATTTAATGCCTCGAACATGCTTCATCCCACAATTCATCATCACCTTTATCGGTTATCAAGGTAATTATGGCCATTAGCCTTATATTCCTTTACTTATACAGATCAAGTTTCTTAATTCACACTTTCTACTTCTCCAAAAACTCTCTCAAACTCTCTTTACTCTACTCGTACTTTATCTTCATCCTTTCTTTAACCTTCTTCTTCAGAGAAACCCTTCCTTCTTTTTTGATAAAAATGGCCTCTTCTTCTAAAAACCCTAGTTCCTCAAAGAACAAAGGTAAAGCTGACGATGATTCTCCTCCTACGGTGAGCACCATCATCCCAAGAAGTCTTGTCATAGCTAAAGACTTCGAAGAGAAGTTTCCTTCTGCTAACCCTCGTTCATGGGACTTTGGCGTGTAGCCTTCTTCCATCGTCCTTCCACTATTCCTGTTGTGAAGTAAGACTACCATTGCCATGATTTAGACATTATCGTTCCTGATATGGCGAAGTGTGTAACTTTGACTAAGAAGGTCCCTTCACTTTGGGGTCATTCCCTACGAGTTGGGAGCTTGACTCTATTGTTGTGGAGTTTTGCATCCATTACCAAGTGTACCTAGAACAAGTAAGTTCTTCTGTGTGGAGGACAATTGCTTGTCTTTGACGTCTATGCCAGGAGATGGAAGAGGAGCTAACCTAGCTTGACTAATGAACCTTTACTCACTCAAGATTCGTAGGGGAATGATAAATTTAAAAAACGTGACCACCATGCTTTTTAAGCCAACATGATGATAACATCCGTGGGTGGATGAAATGGTTCGTTGCAGTTGCCACCAGGGAAATCATTCTGGCCACGGCTTCATCCTTTCCGGAATTGTGGAACCGCACTCGTAAGTTTATCGTTTGTCTCTTCTTCTAGTTAAAGATCGCCCCATATTGTTACCGATTCCTTTTCTTTTTACTTGTTTCAGCAACTCGGTGGGTTCCACCGATGGTTGAAGGCTTGGTCCAGTGGATCCAAGAGATTTTGGACATCAGTATGCCCAAGACCCGCACATGGAAAGAATTGGCTCTTAAATACGGGTGGAAGGCCAAAAATTATGGTAAGTAAAACTCATCTTGTGTTTACCTCTCATATAAGGAAGTTGATTAACCTTTTTCTCATGTAGAATTCAGGTCTACCTTAGGGCTTAATTGTCGTCCCCTAGGAGGACGTTTTAGATAATCCTGCTGACGCAGCGAGGCTTTTACCCAAACATGTGTCGTTGGACCTATTTCTGGTGCGAGTGTCTCTTCTCGGAGTCCCCAGCCGGAGAAAAAGTAAAAGAAAGAAGACCCCCCCGCCCCGGCCGAGGAAAAAAATAAAAAGGAAAAGAGTGTTGCGCCCGACCCGTCTTCGGATGCCATGGTGATAGGTGTCGCATCCAATCCGATCATAGACACCATGGTGATTGACAATGATAGGGAATACAGTGATGAGGGGGCTTCTCTACATAGAAAACAATGACTTTCATCGGCTCAACATAATGCTCAATTTGTTGAGCTAGGTACACCAACCGAGGATGAAGCCTCGGCACTCTGGGGGGGAGTTTCATGTGGTGGAAGATGCTAACTCCCACTTCGGAGTCCTGGTTGCCATGCACGATACTATGAGGCTAAGTACCGGGTCCCTTCCGTCTTCGGTTGATGAGCAACCAACAACCAGCACTGCGTTCGCCGCAACTGCTTCTCAACCTACAACGCCATCAGCTTCATCATCTTCTTCGCACACTCTACCTTCACCACCAGCAATTGCTACATTATCTACACCTGCTGCTGCTGCCTGAAAAAGGGGAATGTCTCTCTTCCCAAGTCCCCAGTACATGGGAATTTGGGGGAAAATTATGTTGTCCCTTCTAGAGATTCCCAAAGGAGGTGAGTGTTACCCTCTCGGTCTCCACCGGGTGCCATCTGTTATCACGGCCGGCGGAGCTTGCTAACTATATTAAGCCTTTGGCTTGAGATAAAGATAGGGATAAGATACAAACTCTCTTGGGAGAGTGTTTGTTTAACAACATAATGCACAACACAACAGCGGTATATTCTTCATTTCCTTGGTTGTTTCTTCTATCTTTGTCATGGTAGATTTTGAATTTGAATTTTTGTTTTGTAGGCCAACTTCCTTGCTTTCGAGGGTCTTCAAAGGCTGATTCGTGATAAAGGAGGAACTTGTATCCGATCGGGATCAACTTTTGGCTGAGCAAGACCAGACTATTGCTCGCCTCTCAAATATGGAAGAACGAGTTATTGAGGCCGTTAAGTTGGAGGATTGGTTGCAGCAAAGCGAGCAAGAAGTAGTGACCCTTATCCAAGAGGTTGCCTCATTAAGGGCATAATTTGAAGAAACTAGGGCCAAATGGGTTAAAGTCCATAATACCATTCTTGCTTCATCCGATCGTGAGGCTGTGATAAGTAGGGATTTTGACTGCTTATTTGCTCTCTTTTACTTGCGTTTTAGCTCAAAAATGCTTAAAGGTATTCCCGAGAACTAATGAAATGTGCTTTCTTGCAGGAATATTAGGAAACAAGCCAAGGAAGTGAAGATCAACTCGAAAAGGAGTAAAAATTGGACAAGGACCAACACAAGGCAAAAAGGCCTACAATGCGGACCGCACAATACTGTGTGCGGCCGCAAACTCTGAAGAGGCACTGATGGATTTCCATGCAGACCGCACAATTATTGTGTGGCCGCAGAAGAGGAGATTCAGAGACCATGTTTTTGGTGAGCTTGAAGATGTGCGGACCACACTATTATTGTGCGGACTAGATTCAGAGAACATGTTTTTAAGGAGATTGAAGATTTGAGAACCACATTATTATTGTGAGGTCGCAGGATATCAAAGTGCGACCACACTCATAATTGTGCGGTCCGGCGAAGGAGGTCCAGCCCAAGTCCAAGTTCAAGTGTGCAACCGCACTCAGAAATGTGCAGTCGACACAATTAGATGAAGTGCGACCGCATCCCAGCTTTATGCGACAACAAGAAGCTCAGTTGACCAGTCAAGCTCAAAGTGCGGACCACACACAGAATTGTGCGGCCACACAATCTTCGTAGGGGCATTTTTGTCAGATAGTTTTAACTTAGTATAAATAGAACTTTTTATCATTTTAGGTTAAGTTTTGTAGGGTGGGAGCACCTGAGCCAATTTTATTTACTGTATTGGGTAATATTGTACTAGATTATCTTTTAAACATTAGATTTTCTTTCCCTAATTAAGCATTATGAATTCTATCTTATTTTCTTCTTTAATTTCTTCATTTTTTATGAGTATCTAAACCCTTAGCTAGGGCTGTGACCCAACCCTAGTATGGGTGCTTATTGGGTATATGATATTTAGCCTTGTTTTTTCTTGAATTCTAGAATTAATGGTTGCAATTATTGATTCATTCCAAATTGACTTAGTCTCTACTTGAGAGTGAGACTAATTCTTGGAAAACTTGGCTAACTAGGAATTAGGGTGAACTCAAGAAATTGATAGCCCCAATATTGAGTTGGCAGAAAGTACCGAAAGTCGGCCGCCCGCCCTATCATCCCGTGTCTCAACCAACTTTTTTCTTGTCGTAAAAGGTCGAACCTAGAGATAGTAAGACCCGGCTAGAGCATTTATCACTTTCTTCATAAAATACCCATTTGGACTTGAGAAAGCCAAATTGGGAAAAATCGCTCAAACTACTGAGAGGTATAGAGTGAGTAGCGTGTGATTGTTATATCTTATACCAATCAACCAAACATGCCCTAAAGCTCTAAATCCGTTAGGTAACCAACTAGGCGGAAGTTGCAACCCTGGATCTTTTATCTCTTGAAAAACAACCAAAATAAAAAATATTGTCTCATAACTTTTCAATTACAATCAATAGTTTAAAAGTTGAAGTAGAAACAATAATTGAGAATGTGGAAGTGTAATCTAGGGCATATCATATATTCACGTTAGGTATATACCTAATCATACATTTAGCTTCCTATGGATTCGACCCCGAATTGCGTTGAGTTTTTATTATTGCTTCGACCGCCTTGAAACCTATATTTGTAGTGTGAGTTTGGGAGAGATCGGGCTGCCTCCGTTGAAAGGTTGAGAAATTTGGAGGCAGCCTTAAACTCCAAAACTAAAGAAGTTACTGTTGTTGAGGCGAAGTATGCACGGTTGGAGGAGAAGCATAAAAAGACCATCGAGCACAATAGAGTTTTCAGTTCCCCTGTCTACGACCTTGATGTCAGCCTTGGGCTGCCAGATCCATGCGAGATAACCTTTTTGCGGAGGTTGGCCAGCTTAAAGAAAAACTTTAGCACCGAGTGACTTCCCTCATTGTTGAAAAAACATATGATATGTACAACATGGGGAGAAAACCCTTGGAAGAGGCTAAAATTGGTGTCATTGACTTTAATGGTGAAACCGCTAAAGCCCGGGACCTGGAGTCAATTGTCAAACAGGGTCTTCCGGTCCGGCCTGATGCTACCGATTCTTCTGGTTTCGGTTTTGAGTTATGGGGAACTGAATAAGAATCGGAATGTGATGATGCTGAAGGTGAAAATGATGAAGGACAAGATATCAAACAGGTGGCGGATCCACCCACTTCTTATGGGGGCGTATATGCTTCTCTTCATCCGAGTTTTGGAGATACATCAACTTAGTTTTTGCTTTCTTTTTCACACTTTTGTACTTGTGTTGTTTGACCCATTTATTGTGAACATAAGTGTCTTTTTGTTCGCTTATTGTGCAAGTTTTTCTCTTTACGTCCTTTTTGTTTAAGTATTTGCGCAGTTTTCTCTTTGTGTCTTTTTTGTTTTAAGTGTATGCAAGTTTTACTTTTTGCGTCGAATTATGCAAATCTTCGGGTGTATTTTCCTCCGAAAGCATTTGGATTTCGAGCATAAGTTCTTCCAAAATCAATCCTTTAATGTGAGGGTTTTCATAAAAGAGGTCCCGCTTATGTTTACGGTGCTCTTAAAGAAGATGTCTCATGTTCATTACGACACTAGCATTTGAAGTACTTGTTTAACTTTCAAATGATAAAATTAATTCATCGTTCAGACAAGAAACAAGATAGAAATAAAATGACTTTACTTTATTCCTTCCATTTTCGAAAGTACATAAAAATTCGTTGTGCTAAAACAGTTTGTTATTTCTTGTGGATAACTTGTACAACTTGTTTCTATGGGGATGGTCACGCAGTGCCCGGTCTCGATGATACAATTATGTTTTCGAGTTTCGTATTCCGGTCAATGTGGCAGTCAATTCATGTCGTATCTTCATATCATTACCCCAGTGTTCGAATGCGAAGAATGCGAATTTGAACATTGGATGTTTTGCACCTTTGAGGAATCCACTAGTGAATTGCTAGATAATCTTCAGTTCGATAACAAACTTCACTTCTCCCTTAGGAATTTATTCTATCGAGCCAAAGAGTATCTAGTAATCCTCTAGTGTCTTGCACTTGTGAACGGTCGGGTAATCTCTGTTCGACAACAAACTTAACTTCCCGGTAGGAACATTGCTATCGATCAAAAGACTATCTAACCACGCTGTTGTGGTTCTTTGCTTGTGTGCCTTGTCATTTGAAGGTCTTATTGTTGTTGCTGAAGATTCCTTCATAGTATTCTTTCAGGTTCTGCCTTGTTAAAAACCTTGCTAGAAAACCCAATTGGGACAAAACTGGACGAAAGGAAAAAAAGTGCAGCACATACTTTCAGTACAAGCGATGTTTATCATCAATAGTATCTCTTGAGGTGTGCCTCGTTCCTGTTGCTTGGAAAATTTTCTCCATCTTGATTTTCTTACTCGTATGACCCTTTCCCGGTGACAGCTTAAATCCGGTAGGGACCATCCCATGTTAGACCTAGCTTCCTCGCATTGAGCTCCCGGGTGTTTTGAATTATTTTCCTTAAAACCAAGTCTTCTACTTTGAAATAAAAAAGGTTGGCTCTTCGATTGTAATATCTCGATATTCTCTGCTTTTAGGCTTCCATCCTTATATGCACCCAAGTCCTTGCGTTCACCGAGTGGCTCCAAATTAATTAACACTGCTTCATTATTTGCTTCTTCATTTGCCTAGAAATATCTCAGGGTAGGTTATCGTCTTTCCACCTGGATCAGGGAGTGAAAGGCGTCTCCCCCGTGCTTGATTTGGCTGTTGTTCGGTACGCCCATAGTACACCTGGCAGCTCTTCGGGCCATTTACCTTTATCTGCTTCCAATCTCTTTTTGATTTTGTATAATCACTTTGTTCGTTGATTCTTCTTGGCCGTTTGTGCTCGGATGATAGGGTGATGGTGTGATCCTCTTGATTTTCAAGTCTTCAAGGAACTTTGTGACCTTTGCGCCTATAAATTGTGGCTCGTTGTAGCAGGATATCTCATTTGGTATCCCAAATATTCAAATTATGTTTTCGCACAAGAAATCTACCACTTCATGTTCGCTAATCTTCTGATAAGGACCTGCTTCAACCCTTTAGAAAAATAGTCAGTTAAAATCAAAAGAAATCTTATCTTACCAGGGGCCGATGGCATTGGTCTGACGATATTTATCCCCACTTTATAAACGGCCATGGTGACAAAACTAAGTACAATGTGTCTACTGGTTGATGTACCAAAGGTGCATAGCATTGACATTTATCACGTTTTGAACATAAGTTTTGGCATCCTTTTCCATTCAGGGCCAATTGTATCTCGTCCTAATTAATTTTAATACCTAGGAATATGTACCTGAATGATTTCGGCATATCCCTTTGCGGACTTTTCACATAACATAATTAGCTTCGAACAGGCCTAGGAAAGATCTTCTGTACAATTGACTCCTCCTTGAAGCTGTATCAAGCTGCTCTAGTGCACAGTGCCCAAGATGCCTTAGGATCTTCATGCAATTTCACGTGCTCGAGATAGCAATAATCTCGTTTCTCCAGGCCCAGACCAAATTAGTCGCGTTTACCTCTAAATAGTTATTCGTGTCCAATGTAGAATGCATAAGTTGTACTACCATACTGGAGTCTGATCCCTTAATCTTTGTGGACAATCTAAGGATAGCTAGTGTATCTACTTCTGCATTGTCTTCCTCGGGATATGCGTAATTGACCACTTCCGAAACCGAGAAAGTAGAGCGTGGAACGTATTGATGCATGCGTTCCTCCTTGACTTCGAAGATCCCGTAGACCTGTTTACCACCAACCGGGAGTCGCATTTGATTTCAGTGACCTTGGAGTCTAGTCCCCAGGCCAATTCTAGCCTTGCAATCAAAGCTTCATACTCCGCTTCATTGTTAGTTAGAGGCAGAGTTCTTATGGCCTGCCTTAGGATTTCTCCCGAAGGCGTGGTTAACATTATGCAAATCCCGGACCCTTTCATATTGTAAGCTCCGTCCGTGAACAAGGTCCGAATGCCTTATGTCAATTCTGACACCATTACTTCTTCTTTGGTAGCTAAGTAAAAGTCCCGGACTGAAATTGGCCACAAAGTCGCCCAGAACTTGCGACTTATTCGTTCATTTCGACGGCACACTTGGATAACCTACCTGAGATTTCAGGTTTGTGAAGAATATTCCTCAGGGGAAAAGTGGTCACCACAATTATCGGGTGACACTGGAAATATGGCCTTAGCTTTCGAGGGTCGACTACGAGGGCTAAGACCAATTTTTCCAGATGTGGATAGTGAGTTTCTACTCCCATCAAAATTTTACTTACAAAATAAATAGGATATTGCATACCTTCGTCCTCGCAGACTAAAACAATACTTACCGCTACCTTTTAGACCGCTAAGTAGATCAGTAGTTGTTCGTCTTTCTCCGGTGTTGACAGTAACGAAGGACTTGACAAATACCTTTTTAGATCCTTCAAGTTATGTTGTCATTCTGGTGTCCACTTAAAGTTATTCTTCTTTTTGAGAAGTGCGAATAATTGATGACATTTTTTCAAAGATCGGTAAATGAATCTGCTCAAAGCGTCCAGTCTCCCCGTTAGCCCTTGAACCTCTTATACGCTTGATAACTGGTCCGGGGATGTCTTTGATAACTTTGATTTTATCGGGGTTAACCTCAATACGCCTTTGCGACACGAAGAATCCCAGGAATTTACCGGATCTGACCCGGAATGCATAGTCGGGGTTAAGCTTCATATTGTGTTTCCTCAAGATATCAAAGGTCCCCTGCAGGTGTTTCAAATTGTCACATGCGTTAAAAGACATAACCAACATATAATCTATGTAAACTTCCATAGTTTTCCCTATTTATTTCTCAAACATTTCATTTATGAGGCATTGATAAGTGGCTCCGGCGTTCTTTAGCCCGAAAGGTGTCACATTGTAGCAATATGTGCCAAAGGACGTTATGAATGAATTTTTTTCCTGATCCCCCGGGTTCATGTTGATTTGGTTTTCACCGGGAGTAAGCATCGAGGAAACTAATCAACTCGTGCCCGATCGTCGCATCAATCATTTGATCAATGTTTGGCAATGGGAATGAGTCGTTTGGGCACGCCTTATTTAAATCCTTAAAGTCTACGCACATGCGAAACTTATTATTTTTCTTTGGAACTTACTACCACATTAGCTATCCAGTCAGGACACTTTACCTCTCGGATTGAACCGATGTCGAGCAAGTGAGTTCGCTCTTCTTTGACAAATTTGTTTCTGACCTCGGCAATATGACATTTTTTCTATCTTACCGGATGGATGCTAGAGTACAGGCTTAGGTTGTGCATGGCCACTTTTGGCGTGATACCTATCATATCTGCATGCGACCATGCAAAACAATCGACATTAAATTTAAGAAATTCAACAAATCCAAACATGAGTTCGGGGTGTAGTATTGTTCCCAAGTGGAACTTCCTCTCCAAGAACTTTTCGAATAATGTGACTTGTTCAAGTTATTCCGTCGTGGAATTTGTTGCATCCGTCCCTCCTGGTAACCTGGAAATACCTTGGCACGTGACATGATTTCGACGACTCTTCCCCTTGGTTGACTTCGCTCGGCTCGATATCAGGCATCGGTTACTGTAATTTCTATGTTGCATGCTCCTTCCCTTTGCTACTGGAGACCGAGATTGCATTCATCCACGTTGTTGCTGATTGGTCACCTCTTATTTATTTAATTCCCCCGGGGGTTGAGAATTTCAACAACTGATGATATGTTGATGGCACAATCTTCATCTCGTGCAACCATGGTCTCCCCAGATGATATTGTAACCCATATTGTTGTCTACTACCTCAAAAAGGGTCGTCTTCTTCACCCCTTCTGCATTCGTGAGCAGTAGAATCTCTCCCCATGTTGTCACGCTTGCCAAATTGAACCCGGTGGGAAGTTTCGTGGCCGAAATGATACTTCCGTTGTTAGCTTGTTCCAACACTCTCCACTGGATAATATTGGACGAACTTCCTGGGTCCATCAGAACACGTTTAAATTTAAAATCTAAGACATTTAGAGAGATTACTAGGGCGTCGTTATGCGGTAGCAACAGTCTGTCCACCATCAGCGACTTCCAAGAGTCTCTTATTGTGTGTTACCGACACCTTTGTCTTTTGTGCCGCCAAAAATGTCATACCATTAATCTCCCCCCCCCCCCCCTAACAAACATTTAAACNGAAAATCATATTGATCGTCAAACGTGGAGAAACGTAGAGTATCATCTCCTGCTTTTGAAGGCTCCGTGTTATCTCAGTTGCGGCCGTAATTATTTTTAGCTCGATCGCTCAAATATTCCCTGAGATGGGTGTTTTTAAGCAATGTTGTCACCTCTTCGCGCATATGCCGGCAGTCCCCATTCTGGAGACCGTTTGTCTCGTGGTATTGACACCACAAATTAGGATCCCTTTGGCTGGGATCAGATCTCATTGGCTTCGAGAATCATGCTTCTTTGATATTCCTCATAGCCGACACCAGCTCCATAATGTTGACGTTTAAATTGTATTCGGAAAGCATGTGATAGGAAGAATCTCGAGAACCTGGCGTTTTCTTTTCCTGCAATGACCTATTATTTCGGTCGCGATCAATTCTCCTATCGGTAGGGAATCTATTCGCCGATCGAAAACCTCAGTTGCGCTTTTCGGCTCGTTCTTAAGGGAAAAAACGGCCCATTGATGATCATCGATCTTTGTCATAATCATCTTTTGATTTTTCCTTATTCTTTTCCCGGTCCCGGTCCCGACCCCTGGACGACACTGGGAAACCGAACTGATCATCTTCAATCCTTATCTTTGACTCGTACTAGTTCTGAACATCCGCCCAAGTTGTTGCTTGGAACTTGAACAAACTTTCATTCAACTACCAGGAAGAGTTGGAACTTCTCGGATTCAAACCTTTGGTGAATGCTTCAACTGCCCATTCGCCCGGTACGACTGCTAGCAATATCCTTTCCTTCTGGAATATAGTCATCAACTCCTACATCAACTCAAATTCTCCTTGTGCAATCCTGAATATGTCAGCCTTTCTGGCCTGTACCTTTCCGGCATGGCATGGGCCTTGATGAAAGAGTCGTGAGCATCTCCAAAGAGTCTATGGAGTGCTCGGGCAAAAGCGAGTACCATGTCAGGGCTCCCTTCATATGAGTCTCCCCAATCTTTTTCAGTAAGGCTGACTCAATCTCGTCGAGAGCTATAACATTTTCTTTTGCCATCATTGTATAGGTGGTGATGTCCTCCTGAGGATCTGGATTCCTATCATACTTTGGCACGTCTGGAATTTTAAATTGCTTCGGGATCAATTCTGGTGTTGCACTTGGTTTGAACGACAATTGTGTGTGCTTATTTGATTTCGGCCCTTTCAGACTGGTGGTGCGGCCGGAATTTGATCCATTCGGGCGTTTATTTTTCTCATAAACCGCATAAGTTCGGTTTTAAAGGGATCATTCTCGTTGTTGTTACCGGGTCCACCACCGTTCCCCCTAGTCCCATCGAAGCCGACCTCGCCCTCGGGGTGTTGTTGTTGACCCTTTGTGTTGTTTGATTTTGCGGGAGCATCGGGATGAACTGGACCTCGTCCATTTGCGTTGTTGGAAGCACCCGACATCGCCTGCTTTAATTACGTCATGACCTGGATTTGCCGTGAGAGATGGACCATAATGGCCATTTGTTGTTCACTTATGATCCTTATTGTTTCAACAACGTGATCATCTTTGGCATCGTCAGGGGTTGCCTCTCGAACATGTCGTGGATATTTCCCGTCGTGAACCGACATGGTTTTTGTAACGACCCGACCGGTCGTTTCGCGAGATTGGCCATGTTTCCTCTGTTTATGCTCTATCATGTGTTATTTAGCTCGGTTAGGTTGTGTTGGGTCGGTTGGTTTTGGTTCGGAGTGGCCGTGGTGAGAAATGAGACACTTGGTCTCTTAAGTTGACTTAATAGTTGAAAAAATCAACTGGGAGTTGACTTATCGGTAAACGATCCCGGAATGTGGATTTTATGGCTCGGATAGCTTCTTTATGTGATTTGGGACTTAGGAGTGTGTTCGGAATATTTTTCGGAGGTCCGGAGTAGAATTAGGCTTGAATTGACGAAATTGAGATTTTGGCGATTTCGGTCAGCACTGGAAAATTAGGTATCAGGGTCGGAATGGAATTTCTAGAATTTGGAGCAGGTTCGTAGCATCATTTTGGACGTGTGTGCAAATTTCTAGGTCAATCGGACGAGGTTTGGTTAGTTTCGGCATCGTTGGTGAGTTTCGAAAGTTTGAAAATCCTTAGGCTTGACTCATGGGCTGATTTGGTGTTTTGATGTTATTTTGGGTGTTCCGATGGTTCGACTAGGTTCGGGTGATCATTTATGACTTGTTGGTATGTTTATTTGAGGTCCCGAGGGCCTCATGATGATTTTGAGTGGTTGACGGGAAGTTTGGAAATTGATTGTGCTGTAGATTTTTGTTGTTCTGTCATTTCCGCACCTGCGGATTGGGGACCGCAGGTGCGAGACCGCAGGAGCGACAAGGGAATCGCAAATGCGAGTTTGGCTTTCAGGGGGAAGAACCGTAGATGCGGTTATTTGGACACATCTACGAGACCGCAGGTGCAGTGCCTAGTTCGCAAATGCGAGATTGGGCATGTTAATGAGAAACTGCATATGCGGAAATTTTGAGCGCATAAGCGGCCCGCAAGTGCGTGAAATGGGTTGCAGGTACGAAAGTCCTAGCAGAAGGTATATAAAGGAATCCTTCGCAATTTTCAGTCAGTTCTTCACCATTTTTGTGCGATTGTGGAGCTCCAAGCCGGGAATTTAAGAGGGAATTGAAGGATTTCAGTTAGGTAAGTTAATTGGGCCTTATTTATGGTATTTGTGATGATTATTCCACTATCTAATCATGAAATTCGTGGGGAAATTAGGGTGAAACTAAGGGATTATGGCTTGAGTTTTGGAGAGCTTCGATTGGGAATTTAAGGGGCCATTTGAGGTCTGATTTCGATGTTCTTGGTATGCATAGACTCGTGGGAGGTAGGGGTGTTCAAATGAAACCGAAAAACTGATCCAAACCAGTAAACCGAGTTAATAAACCGATAATCACTCGGTTTGGTTTGGTTTGGATTTAAATTTTAAAAAACCGATAATAGTTGGTTTTGTTTGGTATTAAACCCCCAGAAAACCGGACCAAACCGAACCAATATATATATATATATATATATATATATTGAATCTTCTCTATCTATTTTATATAATTTTGGCTCATCCCAAGTCCAATACTAATACAATTAAGTAGAGAAGAAAATCCCTAGCCCAATTGGCCCATAGCCCATAGCCAATTTAAGTTTAAGATAAAATAGAATTCCGTGGTAAACAGAAAAGTAAAAGCCCTAGTTAAAAAGCAAATTGCCATCATATAACCAAAGCCAAAGTACTCACAATTTTCAGCAAAGGAACAATATATTTCAAGTTTTTTTTAGTTCTTTCCATCAATAATGGCAACCCCGGTAAGAACTACTACTTTAATTTTTATCCTTTCAATATATTTTCCATTTTTCCAATGTGTTTGCGACAAAGAGAAAACAAAAAAATCGGGTATTTTGGTTTTTAATTGATTGTAGTTATTATCCTTTAAACTAGCTTTTTACTTGTTTTGCATCTCTTCTCTTATTTTTTCTGCTTTAAAAATTAATTTTGTCTTTTGTTGGCTAAAATTTTAGCAACTATGTTTCTTGTGAATTTTTTGTTCCATTTCAATTTCTAGTCATTCTATGTCTTTAAATTTTCATGAGCAAGTACTATTTTTTAAGTTTGATTTCATCTCTTCTATTGATGTCTAAACTAACTAAAAGTTGTGACTTTTTTCAGATGAAAACTGAAAATACTCCAAAAGAGGTGGAACCAAAGGTAATCAACAAAGTCTCTTCAACTATATTGTTGAAACCTGAGCTTAATGCTAACAACACCCCTGATAATATTCCTAATCCTCCTAAGAAGCATAAAAGAACAACTCCTTGTGACTCTGATGGTAGCCTTGTTAGTAGTGGCAGGGAAACATCTGAAGTTTGGAAGCACTTTTCCAAGTATCTTGATAAATTGGGTATGCCTAAGGGGAAATGCAACTATTGTTCTAAAAACTTTGCTTCTGAAAGTAAGAATGAAACTTCAACAAAATGGAAGCATTTAAATGAAGTTTGTCCTAAATCTCCATTTAGAATTATTGACAGCAAGCAATCAACACTCAGGCCAATTAGAAAAGGGGAACAAGCATATAGTACATGTACTTTAGAAAAAGTTGTGTGTAATGTTAATGAGATTAGGAGAGCCATTGCTGAGTTTGTCATTATCGACGAACAACCTTTTAAAGTTATTGAAGGAGAAGGTTTTAAGATATTAATGACATTTGCTTTGCCTAATTTTCAATTACCTTCTCGTCTGACTGTTGCTAGGCATTGTTTGAAAATATATCAAGAGGAGAAAGAAAAGCTTAAAAAGCTTATTCAGAATCAACGTGTATGTCTTACTAGTGATACATGGACGTCACTTCAAAATTTAACTTATATGGTTATTATTTCTCATTGGATTGATGATGATTGGAACTTGAAAAAGAAAATTCTCAACTTTTTTCAAACGTCGGATCATAAAGGTGAGACAATTGCTAAGGGGATTGAAGCATGCTTGTTAGACTAGGGGATTGAGAACATATTTACGGTGACCCTAGATAATGCAACTGCTGATGATGCTGCAATTAAACACTTGAAAAGAAGGATTGAGGATTGGAAAGGAGGCATCTTAGGAAATGAGTTCTTACATGTAAGATGCAATGCTCATATTCTAAATTTAATCGTTAAAGAAGGTCTAACTGAACAAAATGAGTCCATTTCTCGAGTAAGAAATGATGTCAAATATACTAAGTCCTCAGCTGGAAGGTTTGACTCTTTTAAGTCATTTGTTGAGAAGGCTAAGATTGACACTCATGGACTTTTGACTTTAGATGTTGAGACTAGGTGGAACTCCACATATATGATGCTAGATACAGCTGTAAAGTTTGAAAAAGTATTTTCAAGAATGTATGATGATGATCATAAGTACCTCAAATATTGTTTAGAGACGAATAGTATGGGAGGACATCCATCTATGGATGATTGGAAGAATGTTAAAGTTTTTATTAAGTTCCTTGAGATATTCTACCAGGTCACTTTGAAATTCTCAGGAACTTCATATGTTACTTCTAATTCTTTTTTTCATGAGATCTTTAATCTCCAGAATTTTATTCGAAAACATTCTCATAGTGAAGATTCTATTTTGAGTGGAATGGCTGAGAAGATGAACGTTAAATTCAAACAATATTGGGGTACTTTTGAAAGTATGAACAAGTTATTATTTGTTGTTGTTGTTTTGGATCCACGATATAAGTTGAAGTATGTGGAATTTCTTTTCAACAAGTCTTATGGTATTTTGGAGGGAGGCCAACAATCAAAAAAGTTGATGGATACTTTGATTCGCTTGTATGACCATTACAAGACTTCTTTTTCAGAGACTTCTAATGATAGAACTGGTGGTCAAACAAGCTTGATGGATGAAATTGATGTCCTGGACAGTGACGAGATGTGGCAATCACAATGGGAGAAACATTTGGCAGATGAAGTCAATATTGAAAATAAATATGAACTTGAGAAGTACTTGGTAGATGATTTGGAAAAGACCAACGATTTAAATATTTTGGCTTGGTGGAAAGTTTCATTTGCTAGATATCCAATTATCTCTAGAATTGCAAGAGATGTTCTTTCAATTCTTGTTTCTACTGTTGCATCCAAATCTGCTTTTAGCACTGGTGGTCGAATTCTTGACTCTTATCGAAGTTCTTTATCACCCAAGACGGTAGAAGCTCTTATTTGCACTCAGCAATGGTTAACATCAACGTATAAAGAATACAAGCTTGAAGATCTTTTAGAAGAAATTCAGAATCTTGAGATAGTTGAAAAAGGTAAATTTACACATTTAACTCTTTTGAATATGTTTTTTTTTATAAATATTTTTAAAGCTTTAAGGCCTAATATGTTAATTTTTTTTCTTTTTCAGAATATGCTGGCACAACTTTGAGTATTGATTAATTTTGAGATTCCAACTGGAACTGGTAATGCATGCAACTAGTAGTAGTAGTCTGTTTGATGAACTTGTTCTTTTGATGTAACTTCAATTGAGGATATTTTGCACTTCGGCAGTAAATTTTCAATTTTGCTATTATTTCAATTGAGGTTCCCTTTGTAAGGTGTTTGGATTCTTATTTCACTGTAGTTATTTTCTATGGAATGAGAATGAAAATAGCATGGTATCAAGATGGTTTTGATATTAGTATTTTCAGCTCTATGTTACGACTATGTTTGATTGTTTGATGAAGACTTATGGGTTGAGGCTTCATGATTGTTTAGATGTTATGCTTCCTTATTTTGGTGTTCTACTTGATAATTTTCTATTATAAAATGTTAGTATTCTAAATTTTGTGGTCTGTTGCAAACTTGCAAAAGATAATGCTTCCTTTTTTTCACATTAATATATACAGTATGAAGTTTCTGCCCGCTTGATTGATCTTAGAAAAAAGCTTTATGTTTAAAAACCATTGCCTAATTGACGAGCTATTTGTGGTTGTTGGTGATGACACCAATTTAGTCACAAGCTCCTTATGTTTCGCTTTCCTATATCTCGTTTTTGTTTTTGTTTTTTTAATCATTTTCATTGCATTATAAACTATATCTTTAAAACCGAAAAAATCCGCAAAAAGCAAACCAAACCGATAAAACCGATAAAATTTATACTATATTGGTTTCGTTTGGTTTGATTTGAAAATTAAAAAAATCGCTTTAGTTGGTTTGGTTTAATTTTAAGCAAAAATCGAGCCAAGCTGAGCCATGAACACCCCTAGTGGGAGGATAAGAATTTTAGTGATATGATTTTTATCGAATTTTGAGACGTGGGCTCGGGTGTCGGGTTTGGTCAATTTCAGATTTTTGGGTTAAATTTGATAATTTTTGAGTGGGTTTTGTTCCTTTAGATTATATTGATGATATTAATATGGTTTTGGTTAGATTTAGATCAATTGGAGGCCGATTCGAGAGACAAAGGCATCACATATTAGTATTTTGGCCCCGTACGAGGCATTATATGGGAGGAGGTGTAGATCTCCGGTTGGTTGGTTTGACCCGGGTGAGGCTAGGCTATTGGGCATATATTTGGTACAAGATGCGTTGGTTAAGGTGAAGTTGATACAGGAGCGGCTTCGCACGACGCAATCTAGGCAGAAGAGTTATGCGGACCGGAAGGTCCAGGATGAGTCTTTCACGGTTGGGGAGAAGGTGTTGCTGAAGGTGTCACCCATGAAGGGTGTTATGCGGTTCGGGAAGAGGGGAAAGTTGAGTCTTCGGTTCATTGGGCCTTTTAAGGTGCTTAAGAGGGTTGGAGAGGTGTCTTATAGACTTGTTTTGCCACCCAGCTTATCGATTGTTCATTCGGTATTCCATGTTTCCATGATACGGAAGTATGTTGGTGACTCGTCTCATGTTTTGGACTTCATCACGGTTAAGCTAGAGGGTGATATGTCTTATGAGGTAGAACCAGTAGCCATTTGGGTCGCCAGGTCAGAAGGTTGAGGTCTAAGGATATAGCTTCAGTGAAGGTGCAGTCGAGAGGGAAGCCGGTGGAGGAGGCCACATGGGAGATCGAGCGGGAGATGCGGAGCAGATATCTTCACTTATTTGAGACTCCATGCATGTTTCTAGACACGTTCGAGGACGAACGTTTGTTTAAGAGGGGGAGAATGTAACGACTCGGCCGGCCGTTCTGTGAGATTGGCCTCGTTTCCTCTATTTCTGCTCTATCATGTGTTATTTATCTTAGTTAGGTCGTGTTGGGTCGGTTGGTTTGGGTTGGGAGTGGTCGTGGAGAGAAATGAGACACTTAGTCTCTTAAGTTGGCTTAATAGTTGGAAAAGTCAACCAAGAGTTGACTTATAGGTAAACGACCTTGGAATGCTGATTTTATGGTTCGAATAGCTTATTTAGGTGATTGGGGACTTAGGAGTGTGTTCGGAATGTTTTTCGGAGGTCCGGGGTAGAATTAGGATTGAATTGGAAAAATTAAGTTTTTCGCGATTCCGATCGGTAGTGAAAAATTAGCTATCGGGGTCAGAATGATATTTCCAAAAGTTGGAGCAGGTTCGTAGCGTCATTTTGGATGTGCGTGCAAATGTTTAGGTCAATCGGACGAGGTTTGGTTAGTTTCGGCATCGTTGGTGAGTTTCAGAAGTTTGAAAATCCTTCGTCTTGAATCATGGGGTGATTTGGTGTTTCAGTGTTATTTTGGGTGTTCCAAGGGTTCGACTAGGTTCGGGTTATCATTTATGACTTGTTGGTATGTTTGGTTGAGGTCCCGAGGGCCTCGAGATGGTTTTGAGTGGTGACGGGAAGTTTGTAAATTGATTGTGCTACAAATTTTTGTTGTTCTGTCATTTCAGCACCTGCGGATTGGGGACCGCAGGTGCGAGACCGCAGGAGCGACAAGGGGATCGTAGATGCGAGTTTGTCCTTCAGGGGGAAGAACCACAGATGCAGTTATTTTGACGGATCTGCGGGACCGCAGGTGCGGTGCCTGGTCCGCAGATGCTAGATTGGGCCCGTTAATTAGAAACCGCAGATGCAGAAATTTTGAGCGCAGAAGCGGCCCGCCTGTACGTGAAATGGGCTGCAGGTGCGAAAGTGCTGGGTAGAAGTTATATAAAGGAACCCTTCGTGATTTTCAGTCATTTCTTCACCATTTTTGTGCGATTTTGGAGCTCTAAGACGGGAATTCAAGGGGGAATTGAATGATTTCAGTGAGGTAAGTTAATTGGGACTTATTTATGGTATTTGTGATGATTATTCCACTATCTAATCATGAAATTCGTGGGGAAATTAGGGTGAAGTTAAGGGATTAGGGCTTGAGTTTTGGAGAGCTTTGATTGGGAAGATAAGGATTTTAGTGATGTGATTTTTATCGAATTTCGAGACGTGGGCTCGGGGGTACGGTTTGGCCCATTTCGGGGTTTTGGGTTAAATTTGATAATTTTGAGTGGGTTTTGTTCATTTAGCTTATATTGATGATATTAATATGGTTTTGGTTAGATTCAGAGAAATTGGAGGCCGATTCGAGAGGCAAAGGCATCACATATTAGTATTTTGGCCGGTTTGAGGTAAGTAACGATTGTAAATCTAGACCTGTGGGTATGAAACCCCGGTATTTTGTATTGTTTTGATAAATGAGGTGACGCATATGCTAGGTGACAAGCGTGTGGGCGTGCACCGGTAGGGATTTCCCATAGCAACTTTTAAGCCGCGCATTTGTTTTAAATTATATAATATCCCGTATTTTTTATATTGATTCCATATTTGGGTTGTACGCCATGTTTGGGGCCTTATGCCGACCTGTTTGGACCCTCAGAGGTATTTTACTACTATTCTCACACTATTTTGATAGAAAATATGAACTTAGTCATGCGTTATACCTGTTCACTATTTATTCTTGTTTATCACCCTGTTTTAGAATATTGAAAGATGGGTTGAGTCTCTGTGACTTGTGATGAGTTTCCCGATTGGCTTGTGAGGATGATTGAGTGAGGCCGAGAGACGGATATTAAGCATAATGATGGATTAGGATGTATGCCGCAGCGAGATATATGTGGATCGGGCTGCACGCCGCAGTGAGATATTAGATCGGGTTGCACGCCGCAACGATATAGCGGTTGGGCTGTAGGACCCCCTCCAGATTCTGTACACCCTAAGTGAGCGTAGTCGACTATTATTTGGATCGGGCTGCACACCGCAGTCGACTATTATTTGGATCGGGTTGCACGCCGCAACGGATATTATATGGATCGGGTTGCACGCCGCAACGGTTATATGTATACGGTACTTGTTGAGTGAGAGTGCTGAGTGTGAGCATTGACTTATGATAGGAGAGTCACGAGTGACTGAGAGGCTTGCCCGAGAGGCTTTATCTGTGAGTGATTATGTGCCCAAGGGGCTGATATCTTTATAAAACTATTGATTTCACTCTCCTTTACATTGAGCCTCCAATGAAACTGTTAAACAAATGTTTTATACTATATTTTTAAATGAAAGCTTGGGATTTTTATGAAATTAATCAGAAGATAGATTCCTGATTTGATGTATTTATCCTACTGTTGTTTACCACATGGTTTTACCTGATTTTATGCTCGTCATTGCACTCAAGTCTTTAGTTATAATTGTTACTTATTGAAATGGCGTACTCATATTACTCTTTGCTCCTTGTGTGCAGATTCAGGTGCTGAGTCCGAGCGTTAGCTGTTTCACATTCTCTTGGAGCTTGTTCGGGGTTTTCGAGGTAGCTTTTCAGCGTCCGCAACATGCCCTCTTCCCTTCATATTCTGTCATTTTTATCTATTCCTAGAACTGGTTGTAGTAATGAAATAGTGTTACATTGTATCGTCTCCTAGATGCTCATGACGATTGACTACCGATAGTTGGGGTTATGTTTAGATCTATTTGGTTATTTTATTGTTGGAAATGCTATAGAATTTTAATGGAATATGAGTTAACCTATTCTTTTAACGGGAAGTCTTTAATTTATTCTCGGTAGATTGGCTAGACTAATACCATTATAGGCACCATCACTGCCAGTTTAGGTTTGGGGTCATGACAAGTTGGTATCAGAGCCTAGGCTACATAGGACTCACCAGTCATGAGCATGATTAGTAGAGTCTTGCAGAGCGGTACGGAGATGTCTGTATATTCGAGAGGATGCGGAACCCTTAGGAAAATTTCACATTCTTGAATTCTGTCGTGCGAATGTTTTGATTCTAGAAACTAAACTTATGTTTTTTTATTCTCTCATAGATGGTGAGGACACGTGCTATCGATCAGGGTGACTAGACACCAACTAGGCCACCAAGGGGTCGAGGCTGCGGTCGAGTCCATGGTAGAGGTAGGGGTGCAGCCCGTGCAACAGCCGGAATAGTACCCATAGACCCACCTATTATTCCCGTTCAGGTCCCCGTCACACATGTACTAGCTGGACCGGCTCAGGAACTGGCAATGCCTATTGTGATTTCGAGCCTTTAGGAGACTTTGTCCCATATTCTGACCATGTGCACTAGTCTAGCACATGCAATTGCTGCTTCTACTACATCCGCTACTTCTCAGGCCGGGGGAGGCACCCAGACTCCTGCTGCCCGTACACCTGAGCAGGTCGTTCAGGGACTTTAGACATCGAGGGCAGCTCTAGCCCAGCCGGTTGCACCTGTCCAGGATTATGTGATTCCCGTCATGCCAGATTATGAGCAGCGTAGGTTGGAGAGATTTGGTAGACTTCAGCCTCCGACATTTAGTGGTGCTGAGGACGAGGATGCCTAGGGTTTCTTAGACAAGTGTTAGAGGATTTTTCGCACTGCAGGGATATTGGAGACCAGCGAGGTCTCGTTTACTACCTTCCAGTTCTCAGGAGATGCATTCACTTGGTGGGAGTCTTATGAGAGGCGTAGGCATGTTGGTGCAACACCCCTCACTTGGCAGCAGTTCTCCAATCTATTCTTAGAGAAGTATGTTCCCCAGTCTCACAGAGAGGAGCTGCGTAGACAGTTTGAGCAGTTGCGTTAGGGTGAGTTGACAATGACGTAGTATGAGATGAGATTTTCAGAGCTAGCTTGTCATGCTTCAGATTTGGTACCTACTGAGAGAGAGGATCATGAGTTTCGTTGATGGCCTCACTTATCAGCTTCGTATTCTAATGACTAGAGAGAGGGTATCAGGTGCTACTTTTGAGCAGGTTGTGGATATTGCCTGGGATATTGCGATAGTTCGCCGACATGAGCGTGATGAGAGGGAGGCCAAGAGGCCTCGCGGATATGGTAGTTTCAGTAGTGCTCCTTCCAGAGGACAGTTTCAGCATAACATAGGCTACTCATTTAGGCCTCCTCCGCCAGTTCGCCCAGCTTATAGTGGTGCATCATCGGGGCATGGATCCCGCAGTTCTCTTCCGGGTCGTTCTTTATTCAGTGCTCTTCCAGCCCAGAGTTCATCTCGAGCACCATCATTTCAGGGTTCCTCTATGCATGGTGCTTCCAGTGGATATCCTGGTGCCACGGGTTCACTTCAGTCCCTGTCTCCCGCACCAGGGAGTTGTTATGAGTGTGGAGAGTTCGGGCATATGAGGAGACAATGTCCTCTTCTTCTTTGGGGTCCACCTCAGCAGAGGAGTCAGCCCTCGACTTCAGCTCTAGTTACTAAACCACCCGCCCAAGCAGCTAGGGGTGGGGGTCAGACACCTGTCGCGCGCTCTTTTTCCTTGCGGAGATCGGGTTCAAGACATTTTGGGTTGAGACAACTCTTTCCTTTTGGGAAAGGGGTTTGTATTTTTGAGAGTCGCCACCTAACGATTTTAAAGGTGCGTTAGGGCACCTAAGGGGTTCATTTACAACTACGTTGTTAACCAGAGACAGGGTAAGGGCTTGAAATTATCCCAAGGGGAAGGTGTTAGGCACCCCTTAGGATCCACAAGTGTGGTTCCCGTCCAAATAGCTTTGTGAATTTGTGCAACTTAGCAAACAAACATATAAAGGCTCAAATAAGAGGGTATTTAAGTCTTGAGCATACAAGGTGTTTGAAAATAATTATAGAAGAGCTAAGTTTTGAAAAGAGTTACAATCCAAGCATTCGGAGTAAAGGATATCCTAGGTTTGAGATAATATGGATCACGGCAATGCAATACCCGGTATGACACTCCTCAAAGAGGGGCTACACGTGGTATTAGTGCATTGATCATCATATCCATATTCTACCCTTTCCCACCCCGTGAAGGTAATTAAAGCGGGTGTTGGTCACGAACTCTATTGCGTGCTGTTACCCATCCCTTCATATTAGTCCTAGAGGAGGTTAGGACTACTAACCTAAGAGGGAGGTACTAGGCAGACCCTTAGGTTTTAAAGGTAAAATTCTATGGCGACAGATAAAATCATATATGACTGCAGTTAATGGGAACATAGAAAAGCAAGTAAAGGCTCAAGTTTACCTCCACAAGTAAAGCAATTAGACAACACGACTCAAACACAGTTAAGGGCAGTATTTAAGTTCATAATCCTAAGACATAGTGTCTAAGTGAGTTCAGAATATAAACAAATATGCAGACCTATTTTATTACTCAGAAAAGGGTCCTAATCAATTTGCCTACTGATTCGAGACCTTTTAAGCATTGAGCAACATATACAGGAAGGCAGATTTCCAGTTTTGGACAAATTAATCACCTAAGGTTCGCCTAGGTGTGAGATAGTATATACCAATTACCAGAATTACTTAGAAGAGAGTTGTTCAACACTGTATTACCTAAACATGTTGTGCTAGGCGTTCAGAATGCAGACTTATTATCAATTGATTGTTGTTGTTTTTATCAGTAATTAGGTTAGGTGTGCTTTAAACGAATGAGATGTAATCCTAAGGACATGGTATCTAATGCACAAGGATGCAACATGGTGCAGAATCAGAAGCCTAAACATGGTCTCTAAATGCACAAATATTGCAGTGTTTTGACATGCTTTCAGGATATGCAAAGGTGACATGAATATTTGTTGTTTGCCTAGAACATGATCTCTATGTGTAACGTGGTAAAGTATGATTGCAGATTTGGGTTGATACCCAATTTTTCTCTCAAATTATTTTCAAACTTGTATATCAGCTTTCAAAATCACTCTTTGCAATAATGAATATTTTTCCTAATTTATACATATTTTTATCTAAATTATTTCCCTATTTATTCAATATTTCGTATTTTTATAATTCATGAATCATGCTCTAAATAATTTCAAAATATTTTCCAAGTTCAGTATGTCATTTATAATCACTTTTATTTATTAAAATCTAATTATTTCATAAATTGGCTAATTGAGTCTTATTTAATTGCAATTATAATTATTTTGCAATTGTGGCATAATTATACATTTTATACCTTTTAAAGTTCGAATTTATGTTTCTTACGTTTTTAATATTGCCTAATTATTGTGATATTACTTATTTCAACTTAATTTCATCTTTTTATAATTATTAGGTATTTTAATTAATTAATTAATTACCTATTTTCACCGGGTATTAAATCTAACCACATTTAGCTAGCCCAATTACCCAACCCAAACTCCAATTAAATACCCAGCCCAAACCTTTCTCTTACCCGGCCCAACCCTCAGCTGATCTGAGCCGTTGATCAAATGAGATCAACGACCCAGATCTCTTATTACCATAATTAACTTTAAATTACCCCCTCCCCCAGTCTCTCATTTCAATTGATACCACTCTCTCTCTTTCGTCTCTTCTGCTCCCTCATCTCTCTAGAACATTCTGGGCTCTTCATCTTTTCCGATGGCTTCCACCGCCTCTCCGGCCACCTCCAGCCTTTTCCCTTTCACCGGTCACTATGACGCCCCGTCTCTCTGGTTCTTTTCGTCTCTGAGTCCCTTTAAAGTTTTCGACCATGCCAGACGGCCATGAAAGCTCTTCCTGGGTATTTACGGCCTTCTCCGGTGAGGTTTGATTCAAGGTTGCTATAACTACCACCATCCCTAAGTTTCACGGCAGGTTTTATCACCATCTCCGACATCTCTGAAACCCTAGCTTTTCAAACCTTCTGATTTTTCATAGATCTATACTAGATGTAGTTTTATTACAAGTATTACTGCACTCTTTCTCAAAAGGTTTCCGTTTTTAAACGAGTTTTAGTTAGGGTTTCTTAACCCCTTTGCAAACGATTTTTTTGTCTGGTTTCAAGTGTTATTCTGTAATCTTTACTATGTTTAAACAAAATTATTTAGGTTCCCTTTAATTTGATTATGTTAAAAACCCCAATCTCTTGGCTTCAACTTTGGGTTTTGGGTCTGTCTATGATATATTGTTCGTTTAATTAGCATGCATGCTTGTTCCTCCTGAGTATGTTCTGAGTCTCTTCGATTTTACCCTATTTGGCTTATTAGGGTTTCTGATTTATCTCTATACTATAGTTTGTACTAATTTCTTTTAATCAATACTGTCTCGTTTGAACCCCTGATTTCCTATGATTGATACTCTTTACTGATTCCCTGTGATTGGTACTCTTTTACTGATTTACTGTGATTGATATTATTTGCTGATTTCCTGTGATTGATACCCTTGTATTGATTTCCGGCTTATAAACTATCCTCTTACCTTATTATGTGATTGACTTTAATGTTAATAGATTCTTACAAGTATTTCTTTAATAAGAGCTTTTTTGAACCTAGCTCTAATTTCAGACTTACACTGTTTGAAATGTTTCCTTATCTGTTATGTTCCAGTTATACATTGATTTCCTTCCTTATTTGTTACTTGTTCTTACCATTTGAGGTTGACCCCCTTAATTAAGGAAGTACTTATACAGATTCTCCTCTAATTGGTTCTGAGTTCCATAATTACTGTGCAATATTGATGCTTACCTTATTGGCCTTGCTTTCAAACTACTATATATATGGTTCCCTTCTACTCTCATAAGCATGTCTTCTAGACATGAACACACACATCAATATATTTCTCTCCCTATTGTTCTTTCTTTCTTGCTCTCTTGTTTCTATTGCTCCTCTCCGCTTTTCCTATTATTAGCCGGCTGTTAGGCCAAGGCTACTACTGTGCTATCACTTTGCTCTCTTCTGCTTTGCTCTCATCACTGGTATGCTCTAATTTAAGCTTACAGTATCCTAAACAATATGTTTCAATTTTGGCTGAGATTCTTGTTGTTTCTTTTGTGTTTTTTACTTATGGTTCTATTGCCTATCATGTAACTAGCATGTCTACTCCCTTGTTATGATCTCTCTTCTTCTTCTTCTTCTAGCTTAACATGATTCATGTTTTCCTCTATGTGATTCATTATGGCCTATGTGACTCTTTGACTATGTGATTACTTTCCCTCTTCTATCTGCATACCTAGCATCTCTTTCTGCATTTTCCTTATCAACTGTCTGGCCTTAATGCCCTATAATACTTGGTATTCTCAGATTCTCCATCTATGATATATGCTAAACTCTTGGCATGTCACACTCTGTGAAATCTGTAACTTTGTTCTAAGAGCTAATTATGTGCAAATCTACTGCTACCACTACTTGTCCCCAACCCCTTTCCCTGTTTGTGATTGTTTGCTGAGTTATGACTATTCTGTTGTTTCTCTTTCAAACTGGTTTTCATAAAAATCCTTTTATTATCTCTGAAGCTATGTTATTTCAAACTCCCTTTCAAAACTCAACTCTGAGCACTTCACACTATTCCTAGACCTTTAGGTTCCACCTCCCTCAGTGTGAGCATTGCTTAGGGACCTTGAGTTCCCTCTGAACTTTGACACACTGAGGCAGGTTACTCTACACTGCACATAGCTTAACTTGGGCAATTGATGGGTGCTGGTATTGGCCAGGGCCTTCACAAGGACCTTTGGGAGCTTTGCCGCACCTAGGCTTTGTAAGGCTGTGAAACTTGAAAGGGGTGAGGCTGGAAGATTGGGCCTGTTTGAAGGCTCCCTATAGAATAGCTTCTTGTTTTCCTTTTTATAATTACTGTAATTCATTCGATATGGGCTGTAATAATTTGTAAACAAACTATTGGGGTTGTATAGTGAAATGGGGAGGGGGTTATGCATGCTTAGTTAAGTAATGGGTAGAAATCATGACTATAGGCTTTACTTCCTGTGTGTGTAATAGTATCATGTTTAGGACATGCATATCATTAGAAACCATGCTTAAGATTCTTTATTTCAGCACACATATATTATATTCATGCCACATGAACCGTGTTTCCAGGTTATAACTCTAAACGAATAATCAAATGTAATGCTCATGCATTTATAACCATGCCATATAGAAGCCATGTTTTTAGATGATACTTTGTGCATTAGATATCCTGCCTGTAGGATTTTTATTTGTCAGAACTTGAACGCTTAGTTAACCTGTCTCTAATGTAATAACCTCACTAAAATATGGTCAAAACATTTCTGCAAATGTATCATCACTTATGTCTTTTAAAACAAAGCCAAAGTAAGTATGTTCACCTTTAGGCAAATATACGACGCCTAGGCAAACTTTAGGCCTAATGCGTAATTAAAATCAAATCAACTATGCTGCGTTTAATCTGCCTCTTTTGGAATTTCCCAAACTCTGATTCTACTTTCTTGGAATCCACTCTATTTTTACTAAACTCCTATGTTGCTTTTAAAACAATTTTGAAATTGTGCTCTTTCTTACTTCTCATTACTGACTTCAGGATTTCTGATTCCTATCCTATCTTCAAACTGTTAAGTTTTTCAGAGTTACTTCATTATATAAAGTTGTTCTATTTCTGAATACTTGCTAAACCATTTTCTAAAAAACGATGTGATAAAGTCCTATGAACTACTGGATTTTTGTACTCACTTTTGGATTATTGAATTTCAAATAAACGCACTGCTGCTCAACTTACTGATTTTCTGAAAGTTCTCTAAATTGTTGTGTACTCCTGAAAGTTGGTATTTCTGAATCCCTCACCCCCAGTTAAATCTTCTGCCTTCATCAAGGTTTTCCAACTCAAGTCCCTATTGTTTTACTAAAATTCCTGTTTTCGAACTCCCATCTTAAGACTTTAATTGTGTTTGAGACGTGCTATTTACATGTCTATTTGTGGAGGGGTCTGTGAGCCTTTGCTTGTCTTTATATGCTCCCTTATATGTGATGTCCTACTTGCTTTTGTATGTCGCTTAGTATTTTATCCTTTACACCTAAGGGTTTAGCCTAGTCCCCGCCTTTGTAGGAACACTAGTCCCAACTACCCTCCGGGACTTATAAGATGGAACGGGTGATAGCACACAATAAGCATTCGTGACCAACACATGCGCTTTAAATAACTTTTACGGGATGGGAAGGGTAGAATACGGATATGATGATCGGTGCGCTAATACCACGTGTAGCCGCCTCATTGAGGAAGTGACATACCGGGTATTGCATTGATGTGATCTGTATTGCTTTAAACCTAGGATAGTTCTTTTAAATACTCGTAATGTTTTCTTACCAAAGCTTTTTAATAAAACTTGTACTTTGTGTGAAATCCCTTCTTATTTGATCCTTTTTTTGCTATTTGTCTATTTCGTCCAAATTTACAAAACTTATTGGCTGGGACCCACAATTGTGGATCTTGAGGGGTGCCTAACACCTTCCCCTTAGAATAATTTCAAGCCCTTACCCAATATCTGGTAATGCAAGCTAGTTCATGAGTTATCAACTCTAGGTGCCCTAACGCACCGTAAAAATCGTTAGGTGGTGACTCTTCCTTTTCCTTTAAGTAGTTGTCCATAATGTCCTAAACCCGATCTCTTCGAACCTAACCCGTGCGGAAAAAGGGGGCGCGGCAATTTGTTAACACTCGTTTAAGGCAGGATTTAAATTACATTTTTTCAGAATGCATGAACATAATCACATGGCAACATTTTCCATTGTTATTACTGAACAAGATGTTCCTAAGTGATATAACAATATTGAAGAAAAGTGCTGAAACAATGTTTATGAAATCCTAAAGAGCATGATTTCTAATGCACGATATGCTTTGCACACGTTAGTCCTAAACATGATTTCTATTGCACAAATAGGAAATGTAAACCTAATAGCATGGTTTCTACCCTTGTATATCTATAGCATGCACAGTTATCCCTTTCCCTTTTCACTATTCATCCCCCAAGAGTTGTTTACAATAAGTTATTACAGACATGGATCATGAATTACATAATTGAAATAGAGAAAAAATAAGAAGCTATTCTATAGGGAGCTTGCAGATAGGCCCAAGTCTTCCAAAACCTCATTGCCATATGGTATTTCACAGCCTTTCTCATAATTCGGATGTGTCAAAGTTCCCTAAGGACCTCAAGGGCTCCCGGGCAATGCTCACACCCAGATTTCAAAGTCATAGTAGAATAAGTGTAGTGTGTCAGAGTTCAGAGGGAGCTCAAGGGTCCCAAAGCAGTGCTCACACTAAGGGGGCAGGACTTAAAGATCTAAGAATAAAGTGAAGTGCATGATGTAATTAGAAAAGAGTCAAGTAAAAAGAGCATTTCTGAAAATAGTTTATTTGAAACATGTTTGCATATCAGTAAGTTAGTGTCTTAGGAGAATAGTTTTGAAAATAACAGGGGAATGGAACAATCAACCAGCACCAAACAGTACACAAAACATAGAGAGACAACCACAAACAAGGAAGCAGGGATTGGGGACACATAGAAACAGATTGGGATACAAGTTAACATTAGAGAAGTACTAGAGTATCACAGACCTGTACAGGGCCTAAACAATCACAAACACAGTTTGTCACCAAGAGTTCATGCCAAGAACTAAAAAGAACTAGATAAAGGGAGTACTAGAGCACATAATAAACATAGTCACACATAAGTTCAAAAAAGGTTTGGAGTACAGCATGTGTTCAGGATTACATGGAGACTAGGTAACACATAGTGCAATTATAGTATACTAGGAATCAAATAGGACAGGAGTGAAGCAGAATCATGTTGAAACATGCAAAAAAGAGGGGGGGGGGGGGGGGGATAGTAACATGTTGACGCTAGGGGAAGATATTAAGAGCTAAAGCAACAAAGCATCCCACTTAATTGCAAGTAGAATAAAGAAACCATAAGTAAAAGCAGATTAGGAATAGTACGAATTGAAATACCCAAAGAAACATATTGTTTTGAAGATGAATCAGTAATTATAGAACTCAGAATCAGTAAAATAAAAATCAGTTCAAGTTTTCCCATAATTAAGGGAGTCATTTCAAATGGTAAAGAAGAGGTAAGAGATAAGGAAAGAATTCACATAGCTGGAGTATAACAATTAAGGAAAGAATTCAAACACTGTAAGTACAGAATAAGTAATTAGGGCTAGATACATAAAGTCGAATTACGGGAATAACAGTAAGAATCAATTGATAATGCAGTCAACCTCATAATAAGGTAAGAAAATAATTTAAGGTTGTAAAAACAGGAAAAGTAGTCGGCAATCAGTAAAGAGTATCAACACAGGAAATCAGGGATTCAAAGAATCGGAAAATAGTACTTAAGGGAAACCTCATAACTTCCATGAATAAACACATAAACTGAGTATAACCAGAAAGAGACAAGTCAGAAATCCTAATAAGACATCATTAGGGTAAGAATCACAAATTATTCTAATGAATCGAAGCATGCTCATGAGAATCAAACATACAGACAAATCGAATGAACAAGCAGTAAAAGACGAACTCAGAATCCCCGACTAAAGTTAAATTTTTTAGGGGTTTTCAACATAACTAGTTAGGTTAAGAGAGAGGTTAATAAAATCGTTTAAACACAACAAGAATCATAGAATAACACTTAAAATCACAGAAAATAACTCTGGGGAAAAAGGTTTCAGAAACCCTAGTTGTAAAGATGAAGAGACGCTTCAAAAATCAGGAAGTTTCACAAAAACAAGTAAATAAAGTTCAGAAAACCTCAGATCTGTTACAGATCTAAGAGGTACATGAGAAGATATTAGGGTTTTCTAGAATACAACCCAGAAATAGAGAGACCGGCTTAGAAACCCATAGGTTTTGTCGGAGAATAGAACAATCTTACTCAATCGAGCCATGGTGGCCTAAAAATGGTGAGAACAGGCCCAGGGGTGAGCGAATGGACCCTGTTATGTCGAGGATATTAGATACAGCAACACCTGCGTAAGGGAGCCATGAGAGGACTAAGGATGGTGAGGGATTCATGGCTTCCGGCGAGGAGGTGACCGGAGGAGACGAACGGACCTCATCGGAGGTGAAGAGACTGGAAGTCTCTAGAGAGAACCAGAGAGATAGAGAGAGAGTAGAAATATGAGTGTGTGAGTGAAGAATGAGGGATGAGGGGTGGGGGGGGGGTAGTCTTAGGTCTAATTTAGGTAAGGGGAAATTCGGACCGTTGATCAAAATTGATCAACGACCAGGATTAAGTCAAGTATTGGGTCGGGTGGATAGGGTATTGGTCCTCGGGGTGTTTGGGCTAATTTAGTCAGGTGGGTTTGGTTTAATTAGGCTATAATTGAAAATTAAAAATGACTATAAGTTAAATACCCATTAAAATAGATAAATAATTAATAAAAATAGTAGTAATCATAAAAAATGAAATTAATGCTAAATAAATGAAATTAAGGTAATTAACTAATATTAACAAATATAAAATGACTAATTATTGATTTAAATGGTATAAGGCGTACAATTAGGCTATAATTGTAAAATTATTGTAATTATAGCTAAATAATGTCAAATTCGCTAGTTTGTGAAATAATTAAATCCTAATAGGATTAACAATGATATATTGAGCTGGGAAAGATTTTGAAATCATTTATAATACAATTTATAATTAATTATTAGATATAAAAATACGTGATAAATTAGCAATTAATTGATAAAAAATAGGGAAAATTCCCCTTGTTATAAAACTAATTTTGAAGGTATATATGCAAAATTTAAAAATAGTATGAGAAAAAATTTGGTATCAACAACAGCTAGAGGCCGCCCTAGAGGGGGAGGTCGATCAGGTGGAGGTTAGGCTCGTATTTATTCACTTCCAGCCAGACCAGATGTTATGGCCTCAGATGTAGTGATTACAGGTATTGTCTTAGTCTATCACCGAGATGCTTCGGTCTTATTTGATCCTGGTTCCACGTATTCCTATGTTTTATCATATTTTTCTCATTTTCTGGATATGTCCCGTGAGTACTTAGTTACATTTGTTCATGTGTCGACTATGGTGGGCCATACTATTGTTGTGAATCATGTATATCGGTCATGTGTGATATATATTGGGGGTCTGGAGACCCGAGTGGATCTGTTATTGCCTAGCATGGTTGACTTTGATGTGATATTGGGCATGGCTTGGCTATCTTGGTTTCATGTTGTTTTAGATTGTCACGCTAATACCGTGACCTTAGCGATGCCAGGATTTCCGAGAGTTGAGTGGAGAGGTTCTATTGAGTATGTGCCTAGCAAGGTGATTTCATACTTGAAGGCCCAACGTATGGTAGAAAAAAGGTATTTATCGTATTTGGCTTTTGTGAGGGATGTCAGTGTTGAGACTCCCGCTATTGATTCTGTTCCTATGGTCCGTGATTTTCCTGACGTGTTTCCTGCTGACCTGCCAGGCATTCCACCTGACAGGGATATTGATTTTGGTATTGATATGGTGTCGGGAACTCAACCCATTTCCACTCCACCGTATTGTATGGCACCAGCAGAGTTGAAGGAATTGAAAGAGCAGCTTCAAGAACTCCTAGATAAGGGGTTTATTCGGCCTAGTGTGTCACCTTGGGGTGCACCGGTGTTGTTTGTGAAGAAGAAAGCTGGTTTCATGAGAATGTGTATTGACTACAGGTTGTTGAACAAGGTTACAGTCAAGATTAAGTATCCTTTGTCTCTTATTGATGATTTGTTTTACCAGCTTCAGGGAGCCATGGTGTTCTCTAAGATTGATTTGAGGTCTGGGTATCATCAGCTGAAGATTCGGGATTCAGATATTCCCAAGACAGCTTTCAGGACTCGTTATGGTCACTATGAGTTTATGGTGATGTCTTTTGGGCTGACCAATGCCCCAGCAGCGTTCATGCATTTGATGAACTTCGTGTTCCAACCGTATTTGGATTCCTTTGTTAATGTGTTCATTGATGACATCCTGGTATATTCTCGCAGCCAGTAGGATCATGCTCAGCATTTGAGAGTTGTGTTGCAGAGATTGAGAGAGGGGAAGATTTATGCAAAGTTCTCCAAGTGTGAGTTTTGTCTTGGATTAGTAGCTTTCTTGGGGCACGTGGTGTCCAGTGAGGGTATTCAGGTTGATCCGAAGAAGATAAAGGCGGTGCAGAGTTGGCCCAAACCGTCCTCAGCTACAGAGATTATGAGCTTTCTTGGTTTGGCGGGGTATTACCGTCGCTTTGTGGAGAAGATTTTCTTCTATTGCTTCGCCCTTGACCAAATTGACCCAGAAGGGTGTTCCGTTCAGGTGGTCGGACGAGTGTAAGGAGAGCTTTCAGAAGCTCTCAAGGCTGCTTTGACCTCAACTCCAGTGTTAGTATTGCCATTAACTTCAGGTTCTTATACCGTATATTGTGATGCCTCAGGATAGGCATCCATTGTGTTTTGACGCATGAGGGTAGGGTGATTGCCTACGCCTCGCGCCAGTTGAAGGCTCATGAGAAGAATAATCCCGTACATTATCTCGAGCTTGCATCCAATGTTCACGCCTTGAAGATTTGGCGTCATTATTTGTATGGGGTGCATTGTGAGGTTTTCACTGATCACCGTAGTGTGAAACATCTGTTTAAGCAGAAGCAAATTTGCGTCAGAGGAGATGGTTGGAGCTTCTCAAGGACTATGATATCACTATTCTATACCATCTAGGGAAGGCCAATGTAGTGGCCGGTGCCTTGAGTTGTAGAGTAGAGAGTTTGGGGAGTCTAGCATATCTTCTAGCAGCAGAGAGACCATTAGAACTTGATTTTCAGGCCTTAGCGGGCCGGTTGGTGAGATTGGATCTATCAGAGCCCTGCGGGTATTAGCTTGTGTAGCCTCCAGGTCTTCTCTTTATGATCGTATTAGGGAGCGCCAATATGATGACCCACACTTGCTCGTTCTTTAGGATAGGGTACGATGAGGTGATGCCAGGGATGTGGTTATTAATGATGATGGGGTTATGAGGATGCTTGGTCGGATATGTGTGCCTAATGTCGATGGGCTTCGAGAGTTGATTCTAGCAGAGGCCCACAGCTCGCGGTACTCCATCTATCCGGGTGCCGCGAAGATGTATCAGGATCTGAGACAACATTATTGTTGGAGACGGATAAAGAAGGATATTGTTGGATTTGTGGCTCGGTGTCTCAACTGTCAGTAGATCAAGTATGAGCATTAGAGACCAGGTGGATTGCATCAGAGGTTGGATATCCCGGAATGAAAGTGGGAGCGGATTACCATGGACTTTGTAGTTGTGCTCCCACGGACTTCGAGGAGGTTCGATGCTATATGGGTTATTGTGGATCGACTGACCAAGTCCGCGCACTCCATTCCTGTTGGTACTACTTATTCTTCGGAGCGGTTAGCTGAGATCTATATCTGGGAGATTGTCCGGTTGCATGGTGTCCCAATTTCTATCATTTTTTACAGAGGTACTCAGTTCACATCGCAGTTTTTGGAGGGTCGTGCAGAGAGAGTTGGGTACTCAGGTTGATCTGAGCACAACATTTCATCCTCAGACAGACGGGCAGTCTGAGCGCACTATTCAGATTTTGGAGGACAAGTTGCGTGCTTGTGTTATTGATTTTGGGGGCTCATGGGACCAGTTCTGCCTCTCGCGGAGTTTGCATATAATAATAGTTATTAGTCGAGTATTCAGATGGTCCCGTATGAGGCTTTATATGGGATGCGGTGTAGATCTTCGGTTGGTTGGTTTGAGCCGGGTGAGGCTAGACTATTGGGCACAAATTTGGTACAGGATGCGTTGGTAAAGGTGAAGTTGATACAGGAGCGGCTTCGCACGATGCAATCTAGGAAGAAGATTTATGCGGACCGGAAGGTCCGGGATGTGTCTTTCACGGTTTGGGAAAAGGTGTTGCTGAAGGTGTCACCCATGAAGGGTGTTATGCGGTTCGGGAAGAGGGGAAAGTTGAGTCCCCGGTTCATTGGGCATTTTGAGGTGCTTCAGATGGTTGGAGAGGTGGCTTATAGACTTGCTTTGCCACCCAGCTTATCGAGTGTTCATCCGGTATTCCATGTTTCCATACTCCGGAAGTATGTTGGTGACCCGTCTCATGTTTTGGACTTCAGCACGATTCAACTAGAGGGTGATATGTCTTATGAGGTAGATCTAGTAGCCATTTTAGGTTGCCAGGTCAGAAGGTTGAGGTCTAAGGATATAGCTTTAGTGAAGGTGCAGTGGAGAGGGCAGCCGGTGGAGGAGGCCGCATAGGAGACCGAGCGGGAGATGCGTAGCAGATATCCTCACTTATTTGAGACTCCAGGTATGTTTCTAGACACGTTCGAGGACGAACGTTTGTTTAAGAGGGGGAGAATGTAACGATCTGGCCGCCCGTTCCGTGAGATTGGCCATGTTTCCTTTGTTTCTGCTCTATCATGTGTTATTTAGCTCGATTAGGTTGTGTTGGGTCGGTTGGTTCGGGTTTAGAGTGGTTGTGGTGAGAAATGAGACACTTAGTCTCTTAAGTTGGCTTAATAGTTGGAAAGGTCAACCGGGAGTTGACTTATAGGTAAACGACCTCAGAATGCGGATTTTATGGCTCAAATAGCTTCGTTAGGTGATTTTGGGACTTAGGAGTGTGTTCGGAATATTTTTCGGAGGTCCGGAGTAGAATTAGGCTTGAATTGGCGAAATTGAGTTTTTGGCGATTCCGGTCGGTAGTGGAAAATTGGGTATCGGGGTCGGAATAATATTTTCGGAAGTTGGAGCAGGTTTGTAGCGTCATTTTGGATGTGTGTGCAAATTGTTAGGTCAATCGGACGAGGTTTGATTAGTTTCGGCATCGTTGGTGAGTTTCAGAAGTTTGAAAATCCTTAGGCTTGAATCATGGGTTGATTTGGTGTTTTGATGTTATTTTGGGTGTTCCGAGGGTTCAACTAGGTTGGGGTGATCATTTATGACTTGTTGGTATGTTTGGTTGAGGTTCCGAGGGCCTCGGGATGGTTTTGAGTGGTTGACGAGAAGTTTGGAAATTGATTGTGCTGCAGATTCTTGTTGTTCTGTCATTTCCGCACCTGCGGATTGGGGACCGCATGTGCGAGACCGCAGGAGCGACAAGGGGATCACTGATGCGAGTTTGGCCTTCAGGAGGAAGAACCACAGATGCGGTTATTTTGACGGATCTGCGGGACCGTAGGTGCGGTGCCTGGCCACAGATGTGAGATTGGGCCCGTTAATGAGAAATTGCAGATGCAGAAATTTTGAGCGCAGAAGCGGACCGCAGGTGCGTGAAATGGGTTGCAAGTGCGAAAGCGCTGGGCAAAAGGTATATAAAGGAACCCTTCACGATTTTCAGTCATTTCTTCACCATTTTTGTGCGATTTTGGAGCTCCAAGCCGGGAATTCAAGGGGGAATTGAAGGATTTCAGTGAGGTAAGTTAAGTGGGACTTATTTATGGTATTTGTGATGATTATTCCACTATCTAATCATGAAATTCGTGGGGAAATTAGGGTGAAGTTAAGGGATTAGGGCTTGAGTTTTGGAGAGCTTTGATTGGGAATTTGATGGGCCATTTGAGGTTCGATTTCGATGTTCTTGGTATGCATAGACTCGTGGGAGGATAAGGATTTTAGTGATGTGATTTTTATCGAATTTCGAGACGTGGGCTCGGGGGTCGGGTTTGGCCAATTTTGGGATTTTGGGTTAAATTTGATAATTTTTGAGTGGGTTTTGTTCCTTTAGCTTATATTGATGATATTAATCTGGTTTTGGTTAGATTCAGAGCAATTGGAGGCCGATTCGAGAGGCAAAGGCATCACAGATTAGTATTTTGGCCGATTTGAGGGTATGAAACCCCGATATTCCTTATTGTTTTGATAAATGAGGTGACGCACATGATAGGTGACGAGCGTGTGGGCTTGCATCGGTAGGGATTGTGACTTGGTCCATCCCGTAGCTACTTTTAAGCCGCATATTTGATTTAAATCATATGATATCCCGTATTTTTTATATTGATTCCATATTTGGGCTGTATGCTATGTGTGGGTCATTGTGCCGACATGTTTGGACTCTCAGGGGTATTTTACTACTATTCTCACACTATTTTGATAGAAAATATGAACTTAGTCATGCTTTATACCTGTTCACTTTTTATTCCTGTTTATCACCCTGTTTTAGAATATTGAAAGATATTTTGGGGCTGAGTCCCTGTAACTTGTGATGAGTTGCCCGAGTGGCCTGTGAGGATGACTGAGTGAGGTCAAGAGCCGGACTGTGAGGATAGTAATGGATCGGGCTGCACGCCGCAACGAGATAATGGATCGGGCTGCACTCCGCAGCGATATAGCGCTTGGGCTGTAGGAGCCCCTCCGGAGTTTGTACACCCTCAGTGAGTGCAGTCGACTATTATTTGGATCGAGTTGCACGCCGCAACGGATATATATGGATCAGATTGCACGCCTCAGTGGATATTATATGGATCGGGCTGCACGCCTCATCGATTATATATATATATATATATATACAGTACCTGTTGAGTGAGATTGCTGAGTGTGAGCATTGACTTATGATAGCAGAGTCACGAGTGACTGAGAGGATTGCCCAAGAGGCTTTATTTGCGAGTGATTCTGTACCCGAGGGGCTGATATCTTTATAAGACTATTGAGTTCACTCTCATTTACACTGAGCCTCCAATGAAACTGTTAAACAAATGTTTTATACTATATTTTTAAATGAAAGCTTGGGATTTTTATGAAATTACTCGGAAGATAGATTCCTGATTTGATGTATTTATTCTACTGTTGTTTACCATATGGCTTTAATTGATTTTATGCTCGTCACTGCACTCATGTATTTAGTTATAATTGTTACTTACTGAGTTGGCGTACTCACACTACTCTCTGCACCTTGTGTGCAGATTCAGGTGCTGAGTCCGAGCGTTAGCTGTTTCACATTCTCTTGGAGCTTGTTCGGGGATTTCGAGGTAGCTTTTCGGTGTCCGGGACATGCCCTCTTCCCTTCATATTATGTAATTTTTATCTATTCCTAGAACTGGTTGTAGTAATGAAATAGTGTTACATTGTATCACCTCCTAGATGCTCATGCTGGTTGACTCCCGATGGTTGGGGCTGTGTTTAGATATTTGGTTATTTTATTGTTGGAAATGCTTAAAAATAGAATTTTAATGGAATATGAGTTAACCTATGTTTTTAACGGGAAGTCTTTATGTTATTCTCGGTAGATTGGCTAGCCTAATATCATGATAGGCTCCATCACGACCAATTTAGGTTTGGGGACGTGACAATTTTGTTCCCCTCGTAGCGGCTATCAATGATGGAATCTTCGTGGTGAGGCTGATTTCCTTGGGCCTCAACGTTGTGTGTGGTGTTGACACCGTTATCTGCCATTCCTAATGATTTTTCCTAAGAATAAAGAATCAAACAAGTTAGTAATAGATGCATGGATCTATTCAATTACACGATTGTCTATGACCTACAGTGGACACCAAACTATTTACCCATAAAACAATATAGTTGAATTTATACGTGGTTTATACACAAGTGAATTGATTTGATCCAAAAACAATAGATAGATTGGACAAAAATGTAAGACTTAGCCTCGAAATTGAAATAAGATGGCAGATATCTTAGTCCCTGGCGCAGAGCTACCGAAGGTAGTAAGAACATTATAAATAGCAAGAAAGTAAATTGTTATCACGCTTTTGATATAATATAGTATATGCTTGTTAGAAAATTTGTATCCCTTACAATGGTTATGGGGATCACTATCTATAGTGGCGCATAGGGAACAAGGTCTTAGGATCAAGCCCTTATTTAATGAAAATGATGACGGCTATTGAAGAAGGTATAACGGTGAGCATTAAATGTTATATTCTCTGTAACGGACCATGCACTTAATACTATGAAATATTCCTCATTAAATGCTACCAGGTGGTGGACATTTACTTAGCCTTTATGGATACCATTCTCTCTTATACCAAGCGAGATCATTGCCCTCAGACCCTTCTGTCTTGGGATCCACGTATCACTCTCTCATGCTGACATTAAATACGAACATATTTATCCCATATATCCGTGGAATTATTTATCTCATCTTTTATATGAGACAACTAATATCACAATTTTAATATTAAAATTTATATTAATATTAATTAATATCCACAATCAACATGGGATAACTATAGTTTTAATTTTATAATGGAATTAATATTTTTATCTTGATAACCAAACTAGTCAGGTTAGAACATCTAAAATTGTACTTGGGTACATATTTATTTGTCATAGATTTCATTTTTTCACCTTCTATTCTGTCCTTATAGTTTTACTGTGGGTGGAACCTTCTCTTTTCTCCACACCCCAGTGGGTACACCCCCCTGACCACCCCCCTCCCCTTACCTACCCCACAACACCCACCCCTATACGTTTATATATTCCACATTCTCTGCAAAGCAAAAACCTCTCCAAATTCCCCCTTAAGAGGCTTTCAAATCGTACTGCCAATAATGCCTCGAGCATCTAAGAGAAAGTCTGACTCACCCAAATCCACTTCTGCTAAATCTTCACGCACTGATTCTGTCAACTCTGGTAAATTCTTGTCTATGTTATCAGTAGTTACTGTTCATTATAAGTGTTTTTGGGTTTATTTGCTGACTGATGGAAGCTCTTTCTTTTTGGGGTTGGGGGGTTTTGGGGGGGGGGGGGGGGGGGGG